>JZKD02S1675973.1:320538-350626 GCA_000966675.3 Picea glauca
CCTAAGGCACTGATCTAAAGGACACCTTGCTTTGAAGTGAACCCGATCACAACAACTTTTAAAATCTTGAATCAAACCCTAACTACTAACCCTAACTAACTTAACTAACCTATTGTTGTCGTCATCCTTAGTTATTACATCATTGGTGCAGCTAAACGTTCTTCTTTATAAGCAATTGAATGATGATTAAAGGCATTAATTGAATGAAGTGTTGATTTATTGCATTGAATGCCATATTATTCCAGCATCTATTGAAGAAGTGATATAATTTTCATTACTATTTTATAAACATTGACTTCGTCAATATTTATTGTCAAATTGCTTATATATTTATCAGATAGTCATTGATTTATATGAATTACTAACCCATTGAGTTAGCTTGCATATATCAGTTTGTTGTTACTTTGTCTCAGGCAGGTATATCTCATTGGGGGTTTTACTTTATTATTGGTTGTTTAGCCGGACTATCTGCTCGGTGGTGACTTGTGAGGGGGGAATAACTACTTTATCCTGTAATCCTTTGCCTTCTCAAAACCCCAAGTCACCGGGGACGTCTCCCCTGGGCCTTACCACCCTAAATAGAAAGAACCATCCCATTGTGGTGACATTGGGTGGGATTGGTTCCTGTTACGCCAGTTTGACTCTTCAACCTTTAGCCTTTTATCCTTGCTACAAACTGTGCGATAACAAGACCAAACTTGAGAAAGGTGGTGAGGGATTGAACAAAAATTCAAATGAAGAGGGAGCGGACAAGGTCTTTGTAAACATCGATATTGAGGAGATACAAAGAGTCTCGAGAGAATATCAGAAGCAAGGGGATTAAGCCTTAAAATTGAAAAATGGAAGACCTAGACATGAGCCAGGAAAAGGTATTAATTTTTTTCTAATCCTAGTTCTCGGTCCTTTTTGATGTGTGATACTTCAAAGGTAATTCTATTAAAATAATTTCCATCTTCAAGCCATTCCTTGCACTAGGATAGGGGATTAACGAAACAGAGGGACAATCCTAGTAGACAAATAGAAGACTTGGGAAATTCATCCTTGGATCCAATCTGGGTAGAAAAGGGGTTTTGACAAACAGAAGATAAGTCATTAGCTAGTAGTTCAAATAGAGAAGCTAAGGATTTTGCCCTAGAGGTAGAAGGAAGGAATGCATCCAAATACCAACTTAGACCTAGAAAATTCAATTCCCAAAAAGAAGAAGAAGGGATAAAAGGAGGTCTAGCCATGGAATCGAGACAAGCAAACAACAATTGATCAGAAATCCACCTATCCCTAGAAAAAAAGAAAGCTAAAAAAGAGGTTAAAGAAGGGAAACAAATGACAATTAAGGGGGGCCTTAGAGCAGGGATTGCCCCAAAAAGGGTGAACCCATGATAATTCTATCCCTAAACATGAGAGGGGTGGTGGGCGCCCATAAGAAGCTAGCCCTCAAAAGGTGTTTTTCCATTTACAAACCAGATGTAATACCAAATCAAGAAAATATGTGAGGCAATGAGAGCAATGGCTTTATTATCCTCAATTCTAAAAGATTGGTCCTTTCGCTTAGTAGATTCTGAGGGAAGGTCAAGGCACATCATACAGGATAGAAAAGAATCAATGGAACTTATCAATTTGTCATTTTTATCTGCAGATATCTAGACATACCTAAGGTCAAAGGAATTAGGAAAAGATTTTTCTATTATAGACCTGTATGGCCCTTATGTGTTGAGAATTATAGTTCAAACAGGAATTAGTTCGAGATATTTTCGGAGAAGTTATTTTCGAAAAATAATTCTATTTTCGAAAAAGTAATTCTATTTTGCAATTCACTTTAGTTAAAAAGTGAGTGTCTTATTTTTAGCAGTTGAGTCTAAAAAGTGTATTTCATGCATGCAGGTATCTAGACATACCTAAGTTCAAAGGACTAGGAGTAATCTTAAAAATAGATTAGGGTTTTGGTCTCAGCTAAAACTATAAAGACAGGTCAAGATAGAGAGTTAAAGACACACAAGAACACTTGAGCAGTTGAACAGGTTGAGCGACAGAGAGGGAAAAAGTGCAGAAAGTTTCCAGCAGCACACAGTCCCGTGCAGAAGTCTGTACAGTAGTATGGACAGTATTGTATGGATCTGTACAATTGTACGGACAGAGCCGTACTGACATCTGTACAATCTGTGCAGACAGACCATACAGCAGTACAGCAGGCTGTACTTCTCCAGCAGATTGTTTCGCTCAACAGGAGGTGTTTTTCAGTATCCATGCAGTGTTGTTTGTTTGGACAGTGTGTGGAGGTTCCTTGTAAGTTTTTCGAAGGAATAAAAGCTAGATTTGAAGAAGTAATTACCAGTGTATGTGTGAAATCATTTTTTATGCTTCCGCTATTTGATTTCCAGCTATTGTGTGATTAATGCTATGCTCTGAAATTTATTTCTGCAATAATTAAATTCAGCAATCTATTTGTTTGATTGAGATCATAAGGACTTTAGTCACCTAGGACTTGGGAATTTTCACATTATGGAGGCAGAAAACCTTTGTGGGATAATTTTAAAAGGTTGGACAGGGTCAGAAATGACAATGTTATTATAGGAGAGGACTTAAATCTCACAACAAAGGTAGGGGAAATTTGAGGGGTAGGAGCCAGACAGGCTCCTCTAGTTGGCTACTTCACTCGATTGTTTGAGGATCTTCGATTATGTAATGTGGAAACTATAGTGTTGGTCCCAACATGGAGGAATTTCAGAAGTGGAAGGAAGGAGTGTCTAAATGTTTGGATAGATTTTTGGTAGCGGAGAAGGTATTGGAGGATGCAAACAGATTGATGTCATGGGTAGGAGAAGGAAGTGCCTCAGATCATCTAGATTCTAACAATCTTGCTTCAATTGGAAAAGGAAGAACACAAACCTCTGGGGCCCTTTAAATTTAATCATACCTTGTTAGAAGAAGAAGGGTTCAGAAACGTGGTGGTTACTCAAAACTAGAAGAGATTTGATCCTAATATAGGAGAATAACCAATGTTTCAATTTGCAGAAATTTGAAATAAATCAAGAAACCAGTCGCAGAATAGGCAAAAAAGAAAGCTCAAAATGCACAAAAAGAACTAACAAAGACATAAGAACAAATCAGGTTACTATTTGATAGGAATATCTAAGGCGTATTTTTAGAGGAAGAGAAATCTAAATTGAAATTGCTAAAGGGTGTAAAAAGGAAGTTGTTGGAACAAAAAGTAGAATGGAGATTGAAAAGCTGGGTTATCTCGCTAGCAAAGGGAGATGAAAAAACTAAATTCTTCCAGAATCATAAAAAACACAGAAAGAACATTAATACCATATGGGAGATAAAGAAGAGTGAAGATTTAAACTTCAAAGGTTGGGAAATTCAAGGAAATTGTAGATGAAGGAGTAAAACATTTCAAAACATTATTTCAAGATCCTCCTAGATCTAACACATCAGAGATTTTGAAGGTAGCCTCCTTCATTCCAAGGTTGATTGATGAACAAGAAAATGAGGAATTTGAAGTTACAGTAGCTAAGGAGGAGCTGAAATCTGTACTACACTCCTTTACAAAAGCAGAAAGTCCAAGTCCAAATGGATGGATAGCAGAATTTTACTTGGGCTTCTATTATTTCTAGAAGAAGAGTTGCTGAGGATAATTGAAGAATCAAGAATATCAAGGAAAGTTCTAAGTGCTATGAATGCTACATTCATAGCTCTGATTCCAGAAAAAAATGAGCCTAAAACCTTTGATAATTATAGGCCCGTATCTCCATGCAACTCAATGTACAAAATTATTACAAACATCTTGGCTAACAGACTAAAGGGTATCTTCTCTGAATTTATATTGGAAGAGCAGTTTGGGTTTCTACACAACAGACAAATTCATGATGCACAGGGTACAGCCCAAAAAGGATCGCACACTATAAAGGTTAAAACAATTTCAACAATTGTGATGAAACTAGACTGGACCAAGGCTTATGGCAAAGTAAATTGGCTATATCTTAGACTAATTGTGAATCACATAGGAATGAGAATCTAAGTTGTTAACATGGACTACTTATCGTCAACCTCATTTGTAGTGCTAATTAATGGCTTAGCTTCCAATTTCTTTTATGCTAAAAGGGGTCTAAGGCGAGGATGCTCGATGCCCTCTTTCCTTTTTCTCTTGGTTGTAGAAGGGTTAAGTATGATGATAACTGCAAGTAAAAGAGAAGGCACTATCAAAGGTATTAAAGTGGGAAATTCTCTATCTCCATCTCTTTTATTAATTGTAAATGATTCATACTATTTGGGTTAGGAATAGTAAGGGAAGCAGGAAAGTATATTCACAAGACCCATGTTTTATTCAATGGAGATGAATATTCACAAGACCCGTATTTTATTCAATGGACTTGGAGAAGAAGTGGAAACACAGTGGACGCAGATATGTCCTTTGCTTCTTTACCTTTTGACAATGAGCTTACATATTCAGGGTTTTATCTAAAACCTATAGATTACAGATTTAAAGACTAGTATTGGCTATATGAAAAAATAGAAGGAAAAGTAACAAATTGGTGCTATAGGTGGTTATCAATGGGAAAGAGGTTGACTTTAGTGAAATAAGTACTGAAAGGAATTCCTATTTATTGGCTTTCTTTAGCTTGCATTTCAGAAGGAATACTGGAAAAGATAAGAAAAAAGTATTTTAGTTTTTTGTGGACAGAGAAAAGAGAGAAGGAAGTATCCCTTTGGTTAAGTGGAAAAAACTTGCTAAGCCAAAAGAGGCAGTAGGGTGGGGTCTCAAGAACATACATCCATTTGGATGGCCATTAGTAGCAAAACGCCTGTGGAGAATGATGTATAATGAAGGACTTTGGGGAAAGGTAATGTCATCTATGAGGTATTACCCCTAATTAAAGGCGCCTCGCTGCCTCTAGAGTGGCACAAGGATAAAGAAAAATATTTTTTTATGGGACGTCTATCATGAGAAAGTGACACTAGGACTGTTTGACATCTTCAAAGGCTTAGTTTGTGGAAGCGCCCTACTTCTAGGGAGACCTAGAAAACTCTAATAATATGTTATTCACTAAAAAGGTACAAGATAAGGCTATAAAAGGAGGACTCTTCCATTTGCAGAAAGGTGTTTTCATCGAGGAAAAATCCCTATACTCTTGAGCTGTAATCAATGATATTTTGTGCAAGTTTGGAGCTTATTTCAGGAAATATTCAGGGCTGTCATAATCTATTTTAAGCCTGCTATTGTATCTTGTTCTCATCAGGGCTGCCATCATCTATCGTATCTTATTATTTGAGGAAATATTCTGGACTGTCATCACTACTGTAAGGCTGCTATTGTATCTTGTTCTCCTCTTTCTTGTGCTGGACAAATTGCTGCTTTCCTAGGGTTTATATTCAGCACTAGAGGTCTGAAAAGAGACTCTTTTGTCCTTTCCAAGACCCTAATTTCAGATCTGAATTGTGTTATGTACCTAGGTTGTTCTCTTTAATAAAAGGCTGTCTTTTACTTCATTTATCAGATCTTGATCTTATGTGATGAAACAAGAATGCAATAAGAGTACCAGTGTATCTTTATGAGCTTAGAATGCTGGCTGGAATATGATTTTGCAGCATTGTTGTAACTAGACTGGTCGCTGTTTCAAGCATCTTCTTGGGTTTAATTTTGTCCATCGTCAAGTCTTTCAAGCCTTAAAGTGTTTTGACTCCATTTTGCCCAAGTATTAAGCACTAATCTACTTGAATTCATCACCATAATATCCATTGTACATCATAAATATTTTGATTGCTAAATCTTGTTTGTTGACGAATATAATAAGGGTAATTTAACAATCTCACTTAGGGAAACCCCCCTTATGCCGGAGGAGAACCAACCTGAAGTAAAGGGAAATACTACTGAGGTGACATTGGGTAGGGTTTCTAGGAAGTTTCCCTAGGTTTGCATTCTTGTTTGAACAAGAATATTTTACAAGTGCAGATTTAGAAGGTAACAGGTGTGAAGCTCTTAAATTAACAAATGGAAATGGGAAGTGAGAAGGAGAGACTATCTCAGATTGCTTTAAATTAACAAATGGAAATGGGAAGTGGGAAGGAGAGACTATCTCAGATTGCTTTAAAGGTTGGTGCATCAACAAGTCAGTATCAGAACATAGGGCTCTGCCTTGTACAGTGGCTGGGGCAATCTGGTTAGCTATGAATGAAATGATATTTCAAGGAAAAGAAATTCCTCCAATTCAGATATGTCACCAAGTAAGATTTGCTTGCGGACAAATTGGAAGACTTTAAAGGTGAATTCTCAGAGTTTTAAAACATTCAGATATTGATTTTTCAAAGGCCTTGGGTTACTTTGATGGAGCAAGTCAAGGCTCCCCAGGCATCTGTGGATCAGGTGGCATATTATTCTTCTCTAAAAATCATTATATTTCTTATAAAGCAGCCTTTGGACAAGGCACAAACAACAAAGCTGAAATGTGTGCCTTATAGGTGCTGTTAAAAATTGCAGTTGATAGAGGGATATCAAGCTTATAGATCATGGGGGATTCTAAGCTTATAATAGATTGGACAAATGGGATTGTCAAGCTGGAGAATTTACTTCTTCAAATTATGGAAAAGATCTGAGAGGTAAAAAATAGCTTTGAAAGACAAACTTTCTAAGGAAGTTTTGTTGCTGCAGGAGGGCTTGCTGTCTATAGCAGAAACTGCTGACAGGGGTCCTCTGCCTGAAGAGGTAACTTTTCTCTACTGAGAAGGAACAGATCTGAGGATGAATTTCCTGTTTTTCAGCAGTGATATTTTTCTGAATTTGGTAGTAGGAGCTCATAGCTCTTTCTGAAGTTTTGGAATTTGACAGACTGAACTTTTGGAACACTGTAATAACTGTACTTTTATGACAGTAGATATAGTGAAGTTTTTTTATTAAGAAGTAGCATAGTGACTCAGTCCTCTGGAGTGCCAAAAAGGCACATCAATATGTATATTTTGATTTCTTCTTGAAATATTGAATATACATTTTTTCTTGGGAAAAAGAAATACACACACACATAAGCATAGATTCATCTTGACTCAGGATCTTTTAAGTACCGACTAATTTGCATCTTAATTTATTTTGATCCCTCTCAGCACTTAAATTATCCGGAGTTAAAATGGATCCACGCTGATTACCTGTCTTATTATCATTTGCAACCTCATAACTAGGGAAGAATTGACTTTCAACAATTGGAAATCAACAAAGAGAAACACCCGCTTTTGTTCGTGACCATAATCTCAACATTTGGTGTCATTGCTGCATTTGGAAATCGACAATCAAGAGACTCCCAGTCTGATTGATGACGACACATGGCGATTGGCAGGGAAGGATCCCAGTCTGATTGATGACGACACATGGCGATTGGCAGGGAAGGATCCCAGTCTGATTGATGACAACACTTGGAGATTGGCAGGGGAGGATCCCAGTCTAGTTGATCACAAACCCAAAGCTTGCTTTTGCTTTTAAGTTTTTCGAATAACTCTACCATGACTTGAATGTGCTATTGCTCACAACTGCCCTTAGTTGAGATTTTAGCAGCTAAAGTTGATTCACTCTATAAAAGGAAAAAATAAACTCAAATATTACCTTTAGCAATTTCTAGGGTTTATGAACCTGAATTGAATAAGCAGTTTAAACACATACCCACAATCTTGGTTTGAGTACCCTCCACCTCCTCTTCCTTTGCTAACACAACAACAAACTTGCAAAACCACACATTTTGTTAGGTCCACCATGTTTGATCTGGAGATATTACATGGGAAAAATAGATCATCCAGACACAAAATCAAAATCTTACCACAAAACTATGTTTCAAAGACTTCAAAATTTTTACAGGATCCCTTTTAACTTTCAAAGTCTTAGCCCATAGCTCACTCAGCTGAAACACAAAAAAGCCAATGAATAGTTAAACTAAGTGTAAGCTCACCAAGGGATTGAGGCCCCAGTGGCATTGCCTCTCTCTCTCTCTCTCTCTCTCTCTCTCTCTCTCTCTCAAACACACGCTTTAACACATGTCTCGATGCCATGGCTTTTGAACCTCTAGAGTATAACTAGCCCTCATAAACCATGTGTGCACATTTTCACTATCAAACATTGATAACATGAACTGAACTAAGTAGCTGCAAAAGCCATCTCAAAGGAATTAAGCACTTTAATTCAATAAGAGACCCTTGCACTTGGCTGATGAATTAAGATAATTTTTTAATGGAATTGTTTGAAATGGGAAATTTCATAACTGAACTGTGCAGTGACAAAAACGAAACCTTAAAAACCGGACCTTGTGTGACACTTCTCTAATTAAATTTGACTCTCAATTTTGATTCTAAGGAAAATAAGCCCCAATATACCAGGTAGGTCTCAAAAGGACATTAAAGAAAAACATAAACATAAAGATTCTGTTAAGCTGCTATGTTAAAGATAAAGTCAGCTAATTTTTACTATTCTCTACAGGTTTTATTGTTTTTTAAATAGCTCAAGACCTGATTTAAGAAAATTATCTGCCCATGCTTGAGTTTATACTGTTAAAAATATTTTCTTTTGATTTATTTGGAGAAATCAGCCAGTGCAAATCAAACTTCTTAAAGCGGATCATAGAGCTAGCTTGATTTTTTATTATCAATTTAATGAATATAAAACCCCCGAATGTAATTGTAACTGAAGAAATATGGATGTCAATTGGTTCTAGCTTGGATGGTTGAGAGGAGAAGTAATTATTCTCCCCACCCATGTTCAAAACCTGCTTGTGACATGTTTGCCCCTCGTGGGCCTATTGGCACTGGCAAGTTACCAGCGATCTCACTCTCACTTAAATGCTTGAGGGTGGGACGAGATGTTTCTAAACATTGTCAATTGGGTCTAACTTGGGTGATTAAGATGAAAAGTTGTTATCCTCCCCACCCAGGTTCAAATCCCGCTTATGGCATGTTTACCCCTTGTGAGCCAATTCAGGCTGGCAAGGTACCATCAATCTCACTCTCACTTACCTTGGAGTACAATTCACAGAGCCTCGTTTCGGTATGCGGCATGACCTTCAGCCTCGGCTCAATAAAGGGTATGGTTCCTTAGCCCTCATCGAGAGACAGTGCTTCTTGGGTCAATTTCAGAACATCTCGTCCAAACTCTACCTCATGGAGGCGATTATCATTCTCTATGGCTCCGAGATCTAGGGGCCAAGCTTGTTACAAACAGACTAGGCCAGATTGGAGAGCATCCAGACCCTACTTCTCAAGTGTTTCATCTGCTGCAAGTGGATGGTTTCGCAGTCCATTATTCAGGCAGAGTTCGGTGTCCACCCATTCTGCCTCGAGGTCATTTTCCACCTGGTCTCCTTCCTTCATAGAGCCAAACCTTTTAGAGACTCTACCATCGGGAGAGAGCGGTACCCCTACCTCGCACTTTGCTCCTCAGAGGCTCTTACTTTAGATCCCCCCTCAAGCCGTGTACATGGTTGGTTCTCAAAGGCGTCTCAGCTTCTCCAGTCAATGACCATCTCCCCAGACCGCCTTCCCCCGTTCAGTTTCTCCCTTGATGCATGGCATCATCTCTTGTCAACTACACAGGTACTGTATCAAGCTATCAAAGAGGACATCTGCAAACTGTACATTCAGGCCACTTGGACCTCGCCTCCAACGATCCTAAGCTCGAAGATTTCCTTCTATCTAGAGCAATTTTTGGAGCTGCAGGAAGGCATCATCGTCTGCCCCCCTGATACATTCAGGCATTGGATGCACTCACTCGGGATCCCTTTGGGATAACTCCGGGTCGGATCTCATCGACTCCGGATTGAGACACCCCATCATATACCACGGTGTAATAGGATCTGCCAGATGTGTCACTTACAGAAGCCGAAGACAGAGACGCACCTCATCTTTAAGTGCATACTGTGAGATCAAAGGACGCTAACATTGCCTCTATAGGGACTCGAGGGGTTCGCTCTCTACTTATTTCCGATACCAAGACCAGAGATGCCTATCCCTCTTCATCAAGGAGATCTTCAGCCACATATCTCAACTCATGTACACCATGCCCTGCCTTGGGATAACCAGGACGATCACCTCATATTTTCATGTTGATCCATCAAATCAGAGCAACAAACGACGGGCAGAGTCCCAAAGTGCACCAGACACTAGATTGGTGAGACCTCATGTCTCTCCTCAGCCTCCCCCTTGGGGAGACAAATCGTTATCATCGAGATCGGTCTGGAGGTGCCGAATTGTACATCAGTCCATACATCCTTAGAGAGTTAGAGGGATTAGCTCCAGATAGATCTAGGGCAGGGCACCTCCTGTCCGTCAGACTACCTCCCAGATTCAGATGAGCTTCCAGAGATCTATCCAAAGTTTCTTTCTTTCGGCCTCGGATGCTAGGAGTATCCCCCGCTCCTACATCCCCCTGGGATCATACAGTGGGACCCCCCATAGTTCTTGAGGACTCCGACAACAAGCCAATGCCCAGTTCGCCCCCCTCACCCTCGGCCATTAGACCTAAGAGACTTTGACAGCCTCATCGTCGGACCTTTCTCTCATTCCCTCTCTCTCTCTCTCGACAAACTTTTGAGTTGGACATACTCACTTATATTTTGGATCACCGTACTTTTGTCACGGTTATATACATTCTGAGGCTGCACTACTTTAGGTTTCTTTCTTTATGTTATTTTCGGCATTATCTAGGAGTTGCACTTGCACTCCCACGTTATACTCATACTTCTTGTAGTCTTCGGTCCCATTGACTACTTTTGTGGTCATTCGTTGGACATTAATAAAATTATCTTATCTTATCTTATCTTACTTAAGTGCTTAGGTGGGATGAGATGTTTCCAAACATTTTTAAGCCTAGGGGTTTAACTCACCCGGTTGTCGCCAATGTTGTTGGGCATTTGGCTAATTTTGTGCTAGCAGGTGCCCAGTTTGAATTCAGTTTGAAATCCCCTGGGTAAGGCGCACTAATCTACGCCGACTGATTTACTAGGGGTGTTATCTATGAATATGGGGAAGCATCCTTGAGTTTCTCTGCATAGTTTTCCTTGGAAAAAAAAACACCAAAGAAATATACAGATAAAAGATTAAGTTTAATCAAGTTTAAACGTCACATATTTATTTATGTCTGTCTGATAACGAAGAAAAAGCTACAAATTACTTTATCTTAAATTGCCGAGCAATGCAAAATGCCCTATAAATGGGTTTAGTGGTGGAGCCGGGCCTCGCAAACCCGGGTCAGCATAGAACCGTGGAAATTAAGTTGGCTGAGTTTGACGACGTTCTATATGCAGTATTCAGTAAAAAAAATGCCACTTAAACTACAAAAGGATCCCCATATCTAACCAAATTTAACAGCAACTCAAAATATAAATAAACAGTGGAGAAATTTCATGTTATCTTTGACTGCGAAGCGGCCTTACATTTGGCTAAATTAGCACACATTGTCGTTTAAATTCCCGTCCAACGATTATTTATTTGCAGAGGGAATAAACAGTGAATTTCTTTATTTTACCTGAACGGGATCAACATCCGCTATGTCGGAACTGTAAATATATCGGCGTGGAAAGAGAGGCCATACAGATGGTCTTCCTCCGGAAACATTGACGCGCATGCGCCCTGAGATTCGGACCTTGGACAGGCCTAACTTGAGTTCCGTTCTGCCATTGAACCAAGAATCCGAGCTCCAATTCTTCTGCCAATTTTAATTTAAAATTGTGTTAGTCGATGTGAATTGCAAGCTCACGATAGTTTTGCATGGAAAATCGAAAATATGAATTGAAGTGAAGTGGAAGTTGTGAGACCGTCAACTGGGGAGAAATTTTGGGAGATGGGCGCAGAGGAGGGCACGCAAGCGCCATAGCCAGCACCTGTTGACATAGTAGTGGGAAAAAAAATTTGTTAATATCTTATTAACATTTTGGGATAAGGTGGGTCCTTGTCAATTTTTCAAATATATTAAAGTGGTTTTCTTTGTGTTCGTGTGTATGGTGCGTTTAGAATTAATTTAATAAGGTGTGTTTATATTTAATTTAATAATAATAATAACTACCATACTTTTTTTTTCCCGCAGAAATTTTGCACTAGTTATATTAAGAATATAATTTTTCAGATATCACAATGCCGATTTATAATGATCTTCATACTCCCTCTAGCTCTTTAAAGAACTGATCCAGAGCTTCCATACAAAAAACATCAAAGATCAAAAAACAATATGACTCCTCATGCTAACAAGACGGCATAAGAACTGTGAAACCAATACATAAGCTACTTGGCATCGATTGGGCCTACGACAATTATGCAGTAATTGACTTAAAGAAAAATACCATGACTTTTGAAGGTGAGGGAATCAAGGTAGTTCAACTTTTGGATCCATATGTAGGACCTAGGTACACAGAACCAACAGAAAATAATATGGAAGGAGAAGACCTTGACCAGTTGTATACTGTAACGACCGGGACAAGAAACGATTATATAAACCCTACGGCTGATGGATCAGTGAGCTGGAGAAGTATACAATCAGCTGATGAAGACTCAGAACTGGCTTTTGATAGTTGGCAACAAGGTTTGCATGAAAGATTCTCAAGAAGATGCGCAACCATCAAAATGACCAGATGGGTTGGAACCAAAGTCAGAGAACACCTAGTATACAATGGCACCTCAGATCTAGACAATTTTTTGTAGAATATGGAAGAAACTGTGGGAGAAGATCAAAGAATCTCGGTACTAGATATAGCTTTCCAGGACACCCCCGCCAGATGGTGGGCTACTCATAAAGCCACATTCAGAACTTGGGATGAGGTGAAGCAAGCTCTCAAGTACAGGTTTTGGAATATGGAGTAGTTAGAATCAGAAATGCAGATGGATATCCATCCTGCATAACTGTTCAGAGGAGAATCGGTCCCTAGGATACACATTCAACAGTGCATGGCACAGTGGTAGGCTGCAGAGATACCTCGTCACTTATGGGTTCAAGTATTCCCCCATTATCTAGGCCTAATCCCGAAATCTTGATTTATACATGAGGAAACTAGACGACAGAGTTGCAACTGGAAGATACTGGCAGATCAATTTTGAAAAGACGTCTCATTTACAAGTAAGTACCCCGAGCTTGGACTAGTCCTGCAAAAGATAAAGAATTTCTTTTTACAGCCAATAGTGATAACAAATCAGACTTTCTAGTGTGTCCCAAGCATACTGAATAACTTCAGATTAAACTCCACTTACCCTTGATAGAAAAGTTTATAGAATGCTATCAGATTAGCAAAGCTTCATAAAGCCTAGACGAATTAGAAGAACTGAGAAACCTAGCCATCAAAGAGATAGAGGGGAGTAGAGATATCCAAAACACCATACCTAGCCAGACTGATAGTTCGTATAATCACCCATTCAAATTCAAGAGACTCAACATAGGGACCGAAGAGCAACCCAAAATAGCTTTGGTGGGAGATTACTGGGATGAGTAAACCAATCAGGAAATACAAAGTTTATTGTGGGAATACAAAGATTTGTTTCCGAAGACTTTTTCAGAATTAAAGGGAATCAAAGGAGTTATGTGAGAAATGAAGATTGAGTTAAAACCAGGATCCAAGCCTGTCAGACATAGGCCATATCGTATTAACCCAAGAGTAAAATAGAAAGTCAAGAAGGAGATTGATAAGATGTTAGAAGCAGGTCTCATTTTTCCAGTAGAAGAAGAAGAATGGGTCAACCCAATAGTCATTCAAAGAAAAAAAGGCATTGAGAATATTAGAGTTTGTGTGGACTACAGAAGCCTCAATTCTACCTGTGTGCATGACCCTTTCCCAACACCCTTTACCGATGAGGTCTTAGAACAGGTTGCGGGGAAGGAAGCATACTCATTTACCGACGGATTTTCAGGATACCATCAAGTTAGGATTGTTGAAGAAGACAAGAGAAAAACCACCTTCATTATYGAATGGGGATCTTTTGCATACAATGTGATGCCATTTGGTTTAAAGAATGCCCCTACAGTTTTCTCTAGGATTGTGATATCCGCCTTTAGAGAGTTCATTGACAAGTTCATAGAAGTTTATATGGATGTTTGGACAATATATATTCTTCTTAAGGAACATGTAGCACTGCTAAGGCTAATGTTTGACAGATGCCGAGAGTTACAAATCTCACTAAATCTCAGGAAGTGTATCTTCTGTGTGCCACATGGAAATATGTTGGGCCACATAGTCTGTCGAGAAGGAGTATTGGTAGACCCAGCTAAAGTTGCGGAAATTGTGCATATGACGCCACCTACGAGTATTAAACAGTTGTGCTCCACATTGGGACATACATGCTACTATCGCAAGTTCATTTGGAGATATGCTAACATTACTGCACCCTTGGATAACCTCCTGAAAAAGGTTGAACTGTTCCAATGGACTCCCGAATGTGATAAATAATTTGTGATACTTAAGGAAAAGCTCATTAGAACATCGATCCTGATATTCCCAAACTGGGACAAGGAATTTCATGTCCATGTAGATGCTTCAAGAATTTCCTTAGGAGCTATCTTAACACAACCTGGAGAGGGAGCTATGGATCACCCTATCTACTTTGCGAGTCAGAAGCTATCGCAAGCAGAGCACAACTAGACAACAACAAAACGAGAAGGCTTAGCCATGATCTATGCTTTACAAAAATTTAGACATTATCTGTTAGGGTCTTATTTCAAATACTTTACTGATCATTCAACATTAAAATACCTAGTTAACAAACCTGTGTTGGAAGGAAGAATTTGCAGATGGCTATTGTTATTTCAGGAATTTTCCTTCGAAGTCATCATCAATTTAGGATGATGCAACGTTGGACCCGACCATATATCCATACTAGAGTCACTATAAAGTGGATGAGCAGTGGACTATCAGCTCCCAGATGCAGACTTGTTCAGGATCGAGAACATACCGAAATATCTAGAGGATATAGCAATCTTTCTCAGTACAAGAGCCTATCCTAAAAAATATTCCGCAACACAGAAATTCCATATGGTCATCAGAGCAGCAGATTATCAGTTGATCGTCGGGAAATTGTATAAACTAAGACTAGAAAACATCCTCAGACGATGTGTCCTAGATCATGAAAGACAGGATATACTCTGGGAAGGCCACTGTGGAATTGCAAGAGGACACGTAGGAGGAAAGGCAACAATACAGAAAGTCCTACATGTAGGACTGTGGTGGGAAACACTTTTCAAAGATGCAAAATCATACGCTAGATCATGTGATATTTGTCAAAGAGTGGGAAAGTCGTCACGCCGAGATGAACTTCCACTAAAACCCGTTAGAGCGCTACAAGAGATTGAGAAATGGGCAGTTGACTTCATTGAGCCAATCAACCCTACAACTAAATATTTGAAGGCAAGGTACATCATCACAAGAACCGATTACCTTACTCGTTGGGCAGAAGTAGCAGCGGTACATGACTGTTCGATGGATACTACTGCCAGGCTCATTTTCGAAAATATCATTACTCGTTTCGGATGTCCCAGGAGCCTAACCAACGATCAGGGAACTTATTTCATTAACAGTACTATAGAAACACTTACATCAGAATTTATGATTCAACATCACAAGAGCAGTCCATACCATCCACAGGCCAACAGAATAGTCGAAGCCTTCAACAAAATTTTGGAAAGAGGACTAACAAAGGTCTGTTGCACAAACCGAGAGGACTGGGATGATAGAGTTCTAGCGGTAATATGGGCCTACAGGACAACCACAAAGAAACTCCATAGATACACACCGTTCCATCTTGTTTACGGAAAAGAGGCAGTGGTGCCCACAGAGTTCATCACTCCAAGTCTGTATATTGCACAAGCCACACATATGACAGACGAAGAATCAACGATGCAGAGAGTTGCAGAGCTACAAGAACTCGAACAAACCAGATTTCTAGCAGACTTCCATCAGTCGGTAAAAAAGGCAAGACAAAAATCTTGGCACGACCGACACATCAAGACCAAGGTATTTACACAAGGGGACAAGGTGTTACTCTATGACAATCGATACCCGAAGCATCCTGGCAAACTGCGCATGCACTGGTTGGGACCCTTTCTAGTTGCGAAGATCAGACCATCAAGAGCAGTCTAAATCGTGAAAATGGATGGTGTGCTATGACTGGGATGGGTGAATGGCGCTCGTCTAAAGCTCTACCTATGTCAAAACTGAGAAGAATGAAAATTGCTCCAGTCCGACGGAGCTTGTACAATAGCTAGATTTGAGTTTGATTTTCTTTCTGAAATTTTGTAAATTCAGTGAATAATGTCCATGTGCATAGTGTTGCGCCATAACATATAGTTCATTTGTTTTGTTTAAGTGTTGATTGATACAGAGATGACGACTCAGTAGTAAAGAACCTGAAGCATGAGAAAGTCCATTAATGACAGTCATTAAGATGACGGGCAAAACCTTTGTGGTCGGAGGAACCATGAATCCCGATCCAATCTGAGTTAAAGGTCACACAAACCCAGTCCAATCACACCCTTTATTGCCATTTCAATACCCTGACTATCGCCCGTTAATCCATAAAGCCACATTATTTCAATATGCCATCGAAGTTTACGCCAGGACACCCACCCGACAAACAGAAAGGTCTCAATTCGGCCACGTCCCTATTCCACTCAAACGAGTAAATAAAATTATCACCAATATGATTTACCTTGATCAAACCTTCCCGTCGGACAACTCACACCTTGGTGCGTCTATACGGTCATGATGAGGAGCAGTTATTGCTAAAAATAACCCGTTAAGCTAGATATAAGAATCTTAGAACTCATCCGAGAAGGTATTATTTCTAAAACAAGCATAGCCATTTCTGAACTCAGTCGTGCAAACCAGTTGGGACCATTGCAAAAACTGTAAAAGTAGCCCTAGTTTTTAACTCTCATAGAAGCGCCAATGCCAAGAGCCATAGCAAGCCAGAGCACCATGACTAAAGAAGCAGTACCAGACGAGATCTGCGACCCTCGGGTCGAGATCATAGGTGACCTCAAAGGGAAGGTAGAGCACATTAAGCTACTCGACCTTGACTTCACGGATTCAGCTCTGTTCCCACAGATGCACCCAAACGTCTTTTGGGAGTTAGCCCCAGATGGAACCGGAGATATGCACTTCATACTGAAAAAGAAGTTCATTAACCTATTTAACTCCACCATCATGAACTTGAGAGACTTACCAGTCTTTGGCACCACCGACGAAATTGCGCGATGCATGAAATTTCTGATAAGCAGAGTGCACGACATAAGTCTATCGATGGATAAGCGGTATCCAATTCATGCAAAAGATATCGAACAACTTACTGGACTATCCTCTGAAGGAGAGGATGTATCGAAGGGATTTCAGGGTCCTGACAAGCATGGGAAGAAGAAAGGCGAGCTTAGCCTGTACGAGAAGTTTAACACAAAGAGGGGAGGATGCACAATGGTCATTGAACCAATATTGCCTGAAACAACTCGGACTGGCTGCTACATCATAGCCAGCAAGGTTATGCGGTCTTATTATAAGGGAGAATGCACTTCAGATGCGCTATCAGTCGCCAACTTCTGTACACAGGGAGCAGTGTTCAATTGGTGTAGTTTCTTACTAGAGGAAATACTAGTAGCTTGCGAGGAGGCAGAGGAGAAGGGAGGCACCTTTACCTATGGATACCTACTTGTGGCATTCACAATGCTCAAATGGAAGTCACCCATGGGAAGACAACCGACAATACGAGATAAAGGGCCCCCGACGAAGATGTTTGAGCCATGATAGTCCAGACCAGACTCGAAGAACACAACACTCAACAACGAAGCAATTTCCAAATGGTATAATGCTATGATAGATGCAACACAGAGGCCACACATCCCACAGGAGATCCTCAATAAGAACACAAGGAATATTTCATTTAGCATGAACTGGCACAACACATTCATCTGGTCGAGGCATGCCAGAAGGGAATATTTCCACACAGGGATGCTACCATTCTATTTGGATGAGGAAGCCTTCGATAAAGAAGTCATGTCATGGCCAGGAGTCAAACGAGGCTAGCGTAAATCAGGAATGCACTACGTTTTTCCTACCAAACTGCTCGAGAAAAAAGACAAGGAAGCAGGAGAGGGACTGAGCTTAGGCCCTAAGTCGAAGAAGCTAGACGCTCCGACACAAACAGACTCAGAGGAGGAAGAATAAACACTACAGCTGCAACGGAGGAAAAGACCGCCCCCCCCCGATAGCTACCAGACGATGCTATGTTGTCAGGTGCACAGGTCAACCAGATCTTGGGCATTGTGCTTGGCACCAAACCAATGGTGAAGAAGCCTAGAACGGGGGTCTCGCCGAACAAACCCCTGAACCCACAAACCCTTGCATATGTCGCTCCCCGGACCCATGCCATGACCAAAGCCACCACTATCATTGACATTCAAGATGACCCAGACCCTGAAACACTTTTGTCCACAATAATTGTTGAGCACCCTCCACCACCACTCCAATTACCAAACCTCCTCACCACCATTCAACATCAGACCACACCCTCATAGCCGATGCAACTCCGACCACCCAGAGACAAAGGATAGACAACACCCACGGACAGCCAAAGAATCCCCCAAGCCAAGTTCAGAAATTCATGACCCCAACCACAAGACCGCAGGGTAGAGCATGATGTAGGATGTTCTGAATCCGAACACCCAGGAAAAACAACCTGAGTCTTCAACACAGAAAGAAACCGCCAGAAGGAGAGAAGATCTGGAACCTGACCATAACCAACAAATCACCTCGCCACCCAAGAGTGAGGGTGGCCTAGAAATCACAGAACAAGATGCCGAAGTACTGGAAGATACAAAGATACCAGATGCGCACACTAAGCCATAATCAACAACAGAGCCAGATACAACCACCATGCAAGCGCAGATGGCGCAAGTTCTCCATAGCCCCCAACAATGTGAAGAATTGATGCATCTCTACATAACCAGAACCAAGGTTCTGATGCTCTTACCGGTAGACCTCATATTGAGGATTGCACCAACACCACCAATGGAGGAGGAGGTAGAAACCCGTTTGGACCACTCCACGACCAACAGACTCCCTCTACAGACTAGAGCACCCACTAATGAAGCTCCTTCAGCTACATACCTGGAACAGTGGCCAACATCAAATTATTTGGGCTAATCAGAGCCTCAACAAACCAACTAGAGCAACGACTCCAGGACGCCGAGAGCTCAACTAAGCTCACCAGGAGAGAACAGTTACTCGCACAAACATGTAGAATGGAGGAAAAACGTTATAGCCTCCTAGCCCAATGCAAACTGGGAAAAGTGCAAGAAAAACTTGCAGAAGCCTAGCTGGAGATTCAGAAGGTCGCACCTGAACTACCTGAGGCCAACGACGCAAGTGAGCCAGAGGAACAGATGGAGTTGTTACAATAAGCATGGACACAACTCGCTACCTGCACCGAGTAGATGCAAGCGAAACTACAACAAGTCCAACAAGAAGCAGAACAACAGCCCCAGCAGCTCCAGGCTCAAACGCAAAAGATAATATTGCAAGGCAACAACGCCAAAGAAACACTGCATAAACACACCGCAAACTACACTAAAATCTTCAGAGAAGTCAACGATTGGATGGGCATCATCGCTTGATGGAATCAAGTCCTGGAGGAAGTGCGCACAAAGATCTAGGTGCTGAACGAGGAAGTTGCGGTTACAATGGACCCCATAGAGCAACAACAGAAGTTCGACCAAATCCAGCAGGCCGACAATGAACTAAATTCACTCTACGAAGCACAACCCATAACCAAGAAAGAGTTGCGCGATTTTTGACTGGTAATTCAAACCGCCTATATGCAAATGCACCAGGCCAATGCAATAGCCGACTCCAAATGGAACTCGTTGGTTGCAACCAAGCCAAAAGAATACAACAAAGAGATGACCCAACAGTTCCTGGCAGAAGCATCACTCCTCGCCCGGAAATGGCAGGACAAAGTTGAAATCTTTCACGGAGTAAAGCACAGAGAATTAGAGCTGGTTCCAAAATTGGGCCCTTCGTTTGAGGAGGTAAAGGAAGAAAATGCACAAACATAAGAGCTCAAAGAAGAGGAAAAGCCGGACAAGGGAAAACAACAGTTGCTCCTAAAGAATGTGAAGGAGCCAAGTGCTTGACTCGAGGACGAGTCAAGGATTGTGGTCGAAGCCTATTGGGCCCTTCGTTTTTGGGTAAGAATTGCACAAATTTTTATTAAGCATGAGTCACGCAAACTTCATCGAAGGCTGGAAGAAAGAGTAACAGAAAAGAAGTTGCGAAAGCTAACGCAACACCAACTAAGCAACAAACAGTTGCAAGAGAAGAAGAAAGCGAGCAAGCCAAAGAGGAAGACATAACCCAACTATATATAGGATTGAATATAATTGTAAAAGGGTTGGTTAGGTTGGGTTGGTGTTGTTGTTCGTTCAGTCCGTCGGTTGGGTTAGAGTAGAGTTGGGTCATGTTTATCAGAGTCACCCAAGGTTTTGGGGAATAGTTGTTGAAACTCGCTGTAAGTCGAAGAGGCAAACCAGAGTCGGTACTGAACATTTCGATGTAATTTTGAGTCTTTAATGAAAGAAAGATCCGGAAACTAATATGAAGGAGAGCCAAATTTTCAAATATGATGTGTCTTTGTATGTTTACTTATGCATTACATTGTTCCTTTATGGCTTATGAGTTCTATTTGATAGTTCTATGTTTAATCGTTGTTCATAACGTAAGTAGGTTCAATTCTTGCAGTTAGATGTCTCAAATCTGATGTTGCCTCTTGCGCAAGAACATGAATGAGTTTCGAATGATCTATGGATTCTCTTTAGTATTTTCCCTACCCTTCCCTATCTTTCTGTCTCAACAGCGCTTCGGGCGAGACTTCTTCTCTTCGGAGGAGATGAAAGTGCCAGTGCTCTAGACTACATGGTATCTTTTGTTGGTAACCTGAGAAGGACCCTGGTATGATCAAATTCATGCCAACAAAATGGTTTCGTTCCTGGGACGCGTATTAAAAGGGAACTTGTAGGAAGAATGCTACCGTCGATCCATAGATTTGGCATCGATCAATGGTGGCAAAGAAACTGTGATGCCTTCATATGGAAAGAAGTGAAACTAAGAAGAAAGTCAGTGGGAATTACTAGAGAAGCAATCTTTTACTTGGAAAGATCGAGTGACCAGTACAAGATTTTCTGGGTTAAATTCCTGGAAGAATTTTTTCACTGGATCAAGAGACTCCAAGAAGCTCTAGAGTTCCAAGGTCGGATCAAGAAGATATGTGCATGGGATACTGACAAGTTAGCAACACTCCACAGGCTAAATTGCCCAGTCACACGAGCTGTGGATTTCTGGGTTAACACCACAATAGAGGGATACATAATCAAATTTGCAGTTGAGAACCACCAGTATTTTTCGTGGGCAAAGGAAATTTTCAAAAAAGACGCGAGGGGAAGACTGTTAAAAGAGATTCCCCTCTGGATTGAGGATTTCTTGGTGGAGGAAGGGATGTTGATTATGTCCCCGACCGAGATGGCAGCATAGACACCCTCTCTTGGGATAGGGCGAGACAGGGTGAAAGTCATGGCATGAGAGAAGGGTTCTTTGAAAAATGGGGGGGAAACAATGGGAAATTGATTTGAGAGATGAGCGAGCCTTGAAGAGAGCCGCCATAGTTGAGAAATGGTGGTGCAGAAAGATCAAGAAAGATGCAAGACAGTCTGAAAAGTTGAGGAAAGAAGGAGGATCGAGAGAAATCGAGGAAAGACAGATGGAAGAACTACAGAGGATGAGAAGACAGGAACAACTGACCAGTCAAATATTAAATGAGAGAGAAGCAAGGAGAGCAAGAAGTTTCCAGGAGGCGGGACGAGAAGGAGGAAGCGCGGATGTAAGAGAGGAGTAAGCCGACACAAATCCTTGAGGAGAAAGAGAAGATTCGGCCCCGATAACAGAAGAGATCAGGGATCCGACCGAAGAGATCGTCCCAGTGGAAGCTAACGAGACCCCCCAGATCAAAGAAAACTACCCTGAATCACCCATACCCCAAGTGCCTTCTATACAAGCAGTAAGTTCGACACTACCTTCTCATGCAAGTTCTGTTCCAGTACAATTAGCTAACCAGTTACAACCAAGAAGTGCAAGTATAGGGAGGATATTGGGATCCCCTCGTAGATCGCAAGAAGGACCGTTAGGGTTCGTATTGATACAAACAACAGTATCAACAATGGCTAGCCATGCATGAGGTTTGATTGCCCGATAGCCAGAATTGTGGGGTAAGGGAGATAAAGACGTTGAACAACACTGGTTCTTGTGTGAAGCAATCTGGAGATCCAGAGGGACTCCAGATGCAAATAATTTGGTCGAGTTCCAGACTACCTTGAGAGGTCACGCTTTCAAGTGGTACATGAAGATCATTGAGCCAGGAGTGCTAGGGATGGAAGGTCAAGCGTTCACACTTGACCAGGTACGAACGAGGTTCATAGCAGAGTTCAAACTGCCTCAGTCAGAACAATAGGCTCTGTTTGAGTTGCGCAAGATCCAACAGAGGGAAGGCAAATGAACCTGGGAGTACAACCAGAAGTTCAAAGATTCCATAGGGAGGTTGGCACATCCAGTCCATGAAGAACATCAAAGGGAGTGGTGCATTCAGGGACTGCTACCCCTGACTCGAATTCTGCTAACACAACAACGAATAGCCACATTAACAGATGACTTGGAACAATCTATGAATATTGAAGCCATGGAGGGATACCTTGGGATTTTGAGAGTAACCCGACCCCCGGTAGATGTGAATCTAGCGCAACTACAAGGGTCGATATCGACACTTACAGAAAAAATTCAGGAGTTGATGATACCTAGACCAGGACGACCACAGGTTTGGTGCACTTGATGCTATATGGAAGGTCATTTGGCGAACGAATGTCCGTGAATGAGGGGAATGAGACCTCCTAAGAATCTGATGGTAAGCCCACCATGACCTACAAGAGGAGTTGCGCAAGTATCGACGAACCCACCATTCCAACATCCCACCCCATATCATGCTTTCCCAGGAGGACAAGCAACACCAACAACATAATATTGTGAGATCTGCCGAATCCACGGGCATGGACCAAGACAATGCCCCATCATGCAGAAATATTTGACAGTACCAAACACAGTACACTGCGAGTTCTGCACATCCACCACGTATACTACCAATCAATGTAGAGCGTTGGACGCTCTTGCGGACATATTATACTGAACAACATTCAAGGTGAATGAAAACCCGCAGGGACCAGGAAGAGGTCGAGGAGGTGGAGCCGGAGGAGACTTTAGAGGAGGGAGAACTGGGGGAAGAGGACCAAGCAGATGCTACAACTGTGATGAACAAGGTCACTTGGCCAGAGATTGTCCTCATCCAAGGAGACCATGGTGCTTTCACTGCAGAACCAATGGACACGCAACCGAAGACTGCTCAGAGCTAATTGCAAAGTGGGAAGACAGAGTGCGGAAAAGAGGAACTAACCTCATCAGTTCAGAGATCAAGAGGATTTCTAAGGGACAATTGCCCAACCTTAATATCGTTACTCGAGGAGGAGTGAAGACAGGAGCTGATATTGATTCTCTACCTCATATTCAGAAAGCAAGACCAAAGGGAGACAGGTATGACCCCCTAAAGCAAAATTTATTCTTTAAAGATGCCATAGAAGTATTCTAGAATATTCCTAGTCATGAAATGCAAGAGACAACCCCCCAAATGACTAGTTACCCTAAGACAGAGCAAGCCCCTACTTCACCCCCTGCACCTAGAAACCATGTAGTCATACCAAGACAGCATGAGCAACCCCAAAACAGAGTCAACCTCTAGTTTCAATTATTTTCCGACATTCTGGGGGATGATCAACTGACAAAGAAGTTGCACCATGCACTGTACCTAGTCTTAGGGAATGAAGAAACCTCATAAGCAAGGATTCAAGCTAACCTTCTTGAGAAAAGTACTAAGAGAGTGCAGCGAAGAAAAGTAAGAACCAGAAGAGAATTTCGACTGGTAGCCCAATTAGATGAGTTCGAAATCAAGGACGTCATGTTAGACCTAGGGTCAGATGTGAAAATTATACCCAAGAAGACCTGGTAAGCCTTGGGAAAACCGAGACTGACATATTCCCCAATTCAGTTAAGAATGGAAAACCAATACTATATCTTTCCCATAGGAAGACTGGAAAACATGGAAATCGATGTAGCAGGAGTAAAAAAAGTGGCTGACTTTGAAGTCATTGAGATCATGGGAGACAAGGACCCCTATTCTGCACTACTTGGCATCGATTGGGCCTACAAAAATTATGCAGTAATTGAATTAAAGAAAGATACCATGACTTTTGAAGCTGAGGGAATCAAGGTAGTTCAACCTTTGGATCCATATGTAAGACCCAAGTACACAGAACCAACAGACAATAATATGGAAGGAGAAGACCTAGACCAGTTGTACACTGTAACGACTGGGACAAGAAACAATTATATAAACCCTACGACTGATGGATCAGTAAGATGGAGAAGTATACAATCAACTGATGAAGACTCAGAACTGGATTTTGACAGTTGGCAACAAGGTTTGCATGAAAGATTCTCAATAATATGCGCAACCATCAGAATGACCACATGGGTTGGAACCGAAGTCAGAGAACACCCAGTATACAATGGCACCTCATATCTAGACAACATTTTGCAGAATATGGAAGAAACTGTGGGAGAAGATCAAAGAATCTCGGTACTAGATATAGCTTTTCAGGACACCCCCACCAGATGGTGGGCTACTCATAAAGCCGCACTTAGAACTTGGGATGAGGTGAAGCAAGCTCTCAAGTACAAGTTTTGGAATAGGGAGCAGTTAGAATCAGAAATGCAGACTGATCTCCACGCTGCGCAACTATTCAACGAAGAATCAGACCCTAGGATACACATTCAACAGTGCATGGCATAGTGGTAGGCTGCAGAGATACCTCCTCACTTCTGGGTTCAAGTATTCCCCCATTATCTAGGCCCAATCTTGAAAGCTTGTTTATACATGAGGAAACCAGACGACAGACCTGCAATTGGAAGATATTGGTAGCTCAATTTTGCTCAATTTTGCAAAGACGTCTGATTCACAAGTAAGTACCCCGAGCTTGGACTAGTCCTGCAAAAGATTAAAGAATTTCTTTTAAAAGCCAATAGTGATAACAGATCATACTTTGTAGTGTGTCCCGAGCATACTGAATAACTTCATATTAAACTCCACTTACCCTTGATTGAAAATCCTATAGAATGCTATCAGATTAGCAAAGCTTCAGAAAGCCTAGACGAATTAGAAGAACTGAGAAACCTAGCCATCAAAGAGACAGAGGCGAGTAGAGATATCCAAAACACCATACCTAGCTAGACCGATAGTTCCTATAATAACCCATTCAAATTGAAGAGACTCAACATAGGGACTGAAGAGAAACCCAAAATAGATTTGGTGGGAGATTACTGGGATGAACAAACCAGTAAGGAAATACAGAGTTTACTGCGGGAATACGAAGATTTATTTCCGAAGAATTTTTCAGAATTGAAGGGAATCAAAGGAGTTATGGGAGAAATGAAGATTGAGTTAAAACCAGGATCCAAGCCTATCAGACATAGGCCATATCGTATTAACCCAAGAGTAAAATAGAAAGTCAAGAAGGGGATTGATAAGATGTTAGAATCAGGTCTCATTTTTCCGGTAGAAGAAGCAGAATGGGTCAGCCCGATAGTCATTCAAAGCAAGAAAGGCACTGAGGATATTAGAGTCTATGTGGAATACAAAATCCTCAATTCTGCCTGTGTGCATGACCCTTTCCCAACACCCTTTACCGATGAGGTCTTAGAACAGGTTGTGAGGAAGGAAGCATACTCATTTACCGACGTATTTTCAGGATACCATCAAGTTAGGATCGCTGAAGAAGACAAGAGAAAAACCACCTTCATTACCGAATGGGGATCTTTTGCATACAATGTGATGCCATTTGGTTTAAAGAATGCCCTTGCAGTTTTCTCTAGGATTGTGATATCCACCTTTAGAGAGTTCATTCACAAGTTCATAGAAGTTTATATGGATGATTGGACAATATATAGTCTGCTTAAGGAACATGTAGCATTGCTAAGGCTAATGTTTGACATATGCCGAGAGTTACAAATATCACTAAATCTCAGGAAGTGTATCTTCTGTGTGCCACATGGAAATATGTTGGGCCACATAGTCTGCCGAGAAGGAGTATTGGTAGACCCATCTAAATTTGCGGAAATTGTGCATATGACGCCACCTACGAGTATTAAACAGTTGCGCTCCACACTAGGACATACAGGCTACTATCGCAGGTTCATTCTGATATATGCTAACATTACTGCACCCTTGGAAAACCTCCTGAAAAAGGCTGAACTGCTCCAATGGACTCTCGAATGTGATAAATCATTTGCGACACTTAAGGAAAATCTCATTACAACATTGATCTTGATAATCCCAAACTGGGACAACAAATTTCTTGTCCATGTAGATGCTTCAAGAATTGCCTTAGGAGCTATCTTAACGCAACCTGGAGAGGGAGCTAGGGATCACCTTATCTACTTTGTGAGTCGGAATCTGTCGCAAGCAGAGCACAACTAAACAACGACAGAACGGGAAGGCTTAGCCATGATCTACGCTTTACATAATTTTAGACATTATATGTTAGGGTCTCATTTCAAATTCTTTACTGATCATTAACATTAAAATACCTAGTTAACAAACGCCATATTCCGCAACCCAGAAACGCCATATGGTTGTCAGAGCAACATATTACGATGTGTCCTAGATCATGAAAGACAATATATACTCTGGGAATGCCACTGTGGAATTGCAGGAGGGCACGTAGGAGGAAAGGCAACAATACAGAAAGTCCTATAGGCAGGACTGTGGTGGGAAACACTTTTCAAAGATGCAAAAGCATACGCCAGATTGTGTGATCTTTGTCAAAGAGTGGGCAAGCCATCACGCCGAGTTGAACTTCCATTACAACCCGTTAGAGCGCTACATGCATTTGAGAAATGGGCAGTTGACTTCATTGGGCCAATCAAACCTACAACTAAATATTCGAAGGCAAGGTACATCATCACAACAACCGATTACTTTACTCGTTGGGTAGAAGCAACAACGGTATAGGACTGTTCGACGGATACAACTACCAGGTTCATTTTCGAAAATATCATTACTTGTTTCGGATGTCCCAGGAGCCCAACCAACGATCAGGGAACTCATTTCATTAGTAGTACTATAGAAACACTTACATCATAATTTATGATTCAACATCACAATAGCAGTCCATACCATCCACAGGCCAATGGAACAGTCGAAGCCTTCAACACAATTCTGGAAAAAGGACTAACAAAGGTTTGTTACGCAAACTGAGAGGACTGGGATGATAGAGTTCCAACGGTACTATGGGCCTACAGGACAACCACAAAGAAACTCCACAGATACACACCGTTCCATCTTGTTTATGGAAAAGAGGCAATGGTGCCCACAAAGTTCATCACTCCAAGTCTGTATATTGCACAAGCCACACGTATGACAGATGAAGAATCAACGACGCAGAGACTTGCGGAGCTACAAGAACTCAAAGAAACCATATTTCTAGCAGACTTCCATCGGTCGGTCGAAAAGGAAAGACAAATCTTGGCATGACTGACACATCAAGAAAAAAGTATTTACACAAGGGGACAAGGTGTTACTCTACGACAGCTGATACCAGAAGCATCCTAGCAAACTGCGTATGCATTGGTTGGGACCCTTCCTAGTTGAGGATATCAGACCATCAAGAGTAGTCTGAATTGTGCAACTGGATGGTGTGCTATGACCGGGATGGGTGAATGGTGCTTGCCTAAAGCCCTACCTATTTCAAAACTGAGAAGAAGGACAATCGCTCCAGTCCGACGGAGCTTGTACAATAGCTAGATTTGAGTTTCATTTTCTTTCTGAAATTTTGTAAATTCAGTCAATAATGTCCATGTGCGTAGTCTTGTGACATAACATATAGTTCATTTGTTTTGTTTAAGTGTTGATTGATACAGAGCTGATGAATCAACAGTACAAAACCTGAAGCATGAGAAAGTCCATTAATGACAGTCATTAAGATGATGGGCACAACCTTTGTGGTCAGATGAACCATGAATCCTAATCCAATCTGAGTTAAAGGTCACACAAACTCAGTCCAATCACACCCTTTATTTCTAGTCTAATACCCCGACTATCGCCCGTTAATCCATAAAGCCGCATTATGCCAAGATGCCATCGAAGTTTGCGCCGGGACACCCACCCGACAAACATAAAGGTCTCAATTCAATCACGTCCCTATTCCACTCAAATGAGTAAATACCAAGATCACCAATAGGATTTATCTTGATCAAACCGTCTCTTCAGACAACTCACACCCTGGTGCGTCTATACATTCATGATTAGGAGAAGTTATTGCTAAAACTTACGCATTAAGCCAGACATAAGAATCCTAGAACTCAATCGAGAAGGTATTGTTTCTAAAATGAGCATAGACATTTTCGAACTCAGCCATGCAAACTAGTTGGGACCATTGCCAAAACTGTAAAAGTAGCCCTAGTTTTTAACTCTCACAGAAGTGCCAATGCCAAGAGCCATAGCAAGCCGGAGCACCATGAATAAAGAAGCAGTACCAGATGATATTTGTGAACCCCGGGTCGAGATCATAGGTGACCTCAAAGGTAGAGCATGTTAAGCTACTCGACCTTGACCTCACAGATTCAGCCCTGTTCCCATAGATGCACCCAGACATCTTTTGGGAGTTAGCCCTAGATGGAACCAGAGATATGCACTTCATACCGAAAAAGGAGTTCATTAACCTATTTAACTCCACCATCATGAACCTGAGAGACTTACCAGTCTTTGGCACCATCGACGAAATTGCACGATGCACGAAATTTCTGATAGGCAAAGTGCACAACAAAAGTCTATGGCTGGATAAGCGGTATCCAATTCATGCAAAAGATATCCAACAACTTACTGGACTATCCTTCGAAGGGATTTCAGGGTCTCGACAAGCATGGGAAGAAGAAAGGTGAGCTTAGCCTGTACGAGAAGTTTAACACAAAGAGGGGAGGACGCACAATGGTCATTGAACCAATACTGCCTGAAACAACCCGGACTAGCTGCTACATCATAACCAACAAGGTTATGCAGTCTTATTATAAGGGAGAATGCACTTTAGATGTGCTATCAGTCACCGACTTTTTCACATAGGGAGCAGTGTTCAATTGGTGTAGTTTCGTACTAGAGGAACTACTAGTATTTTCCGAGGAGGCACAAGAGAAGGGATACACCTTTACCTATGGATACCTACTTGTGGCATTCACAATGCTAAAATGGAAGTCACCCGTGGGCAGACAACCGACAATACCAGATAAAGGGTGTCTGGCGAAGATGTTTGAGCCATGGCAGTCCAAACCAGACTCAGAGAACACAACACTCAACAATGCAACATTTTCCAAATGGTATAATGCTATGATAGACTTAAAATATTGCATTCAGCATGAACTGGCACAACACATTCGTCTGGTCAAGGCATGCCATCAGGGAATATTTCCACACAGGGATGCTACCATTCTATTTGGATGAGGAAGCCTTTGATAAAGAAGTCATTTCATGGCCAAGAGTCAAACGAGGCCAATGTAAATCAGGAATGCACTATGTTTTTCCTACCGAACTGCTCAAGAAAAAAGACAAGGAAGCAGGAGAGGGACCGAGCTCAGGCCCCGAGCTGAAGAAGCCAGATGCTCTGACACAAACAGACTCAGAGGAGGAAGAAGAAACACTACAGCTGCAGCGGAGGAAAAGACCGCCCCCCCCGACAGCTACCGGACGATGCTACGTTGTCAAGTGCACAGGTCAAATATATCTTGGGCACTGTGCTTGGCACCGAAGCAATGGTGAAGAAGCCCAGAACGGGGGTGTCGCCGAACAAACCCCTGAACCCACAACCCCTTGCATCCGTCGCTCCCTGAACCCATGCCATGACCAAAGCCACCACTATCATTGACATTCAAGATGACCCGGACCCTAAAACACTTCCGTTCACAATCAT
>JZKD02S1675973.1:355215-367463 GCA_000966675.3 Picea glauca
TTTCCCTCATAAAAGAGGGTTGCCTTCTAGGGAAAAAAACCCTAACATAATCTCTACCGTTAGATCTACGACCTTATAATGAATGGTCCAGATTTACAATGAAATTACAATATACTTTTACAAGGCAATTTTTGCTTGGGGGGCTTCACCCCTGAACCCCCGCTAGGGACCCGCTTGCCCCTAGACCCCCTAGCCGGGGGGATAGCCCCCCCAGACTCCGCAGAGGGGGTACCCCCTTTGCACTCCCCTGCGTGGAAGAGTGCACATACTTCTGGGGTGTAAATACTTCATGGGGTATAAACACGGCTAAAAGCAAGGACCTCTGAATCAGAAAGATAATCAGGCTCCACAACCAACAATACAGTGTCCAACATCACAATTATTTTTGCTAATGAGAGCCTCAACGGACCAACTAGAGTAACGGCTCCATGACACTGAGAGCTCAGTCGAGCTCGCCAGGCAAGAACAGTAAATCGCACAAACATGTAGAACAGATGAAAAACGTGATAGACTCCTAGCCCAACGCAAACTGGGAAAAGTGCAGGCAAAACTTGCAGAAGCCTGGCCTGAGATTCAGAAGGTCACACATGAACTACCCGAGGCCAGCGATGCAAGCGAGCCAGAGGAACAGATCGAGTTGTTACAACAATCATGGACACAACTCTCTACCCGCACCGAGCAGATGCAAGCAAAGCTACAACAAGTCCAACAAGAAGCAGAACAACAACCCCAACAGCTCCAGGCTCAAACGCAGAAGATAATATTGCAAGGAAATAATGCTAGAGCAACACTGCATAAACACACCGCGGACTACACTAAAATCTTCAGAGAAGTCAACAATTGGATGGGCATCATCGCTCGACGTAATCAAGTCCTGGAGGAAGTGCGCACAAAGATCTAGGTGCTGAACGAGGAAGTTACGGTCACAATGTACCCCATAGAGCAGAAACAGAAGTTCGACCAAATCCAGCAGGCCAACAACAAACTAAATTCACTCTACAAAGCACAATCCATAGCCAAGAAAGAGCTACGCGATTTTCGATCGGTAATTCAAACCGCCTATATGAAAATGCACCAGGTCGACGCAACAACCAACTCCGAATGGAACTTGTTGGTTGCAACCAAGCCAAAATAATACAACAAAGAGACGAGCCAATAGTTTCTGGCATAAGCATCACTCCTTGCCCGGAAATGGCAGGACAAAGTTGAAAGATTTCACGGAGTAAAGCACAGAGCATTAGAGATGGTTCCAGAATTGGGCCCTTCGTTTGAGGAGGTAAAGGAAGAAAAGACACAAACAAAAGAGCTCGAAGAAGAGGAAAAGACGGACAAGGGAAAATAATAGTTTCTCCTAAAGAATGTGAAGGAACCAAGTGCTTGGCTCAAGGACGAGTCAAGGATTGTGGTCGGAGCCTGTTGGGCCCTTCGTTTTTGGGTAAGAATTGCACAAATTTTGATTAAGCATGAGTCACGCAAACTTCATCAGAGGCTGGAAGAAAGAGTAACAGAAAAGAAGTTGCGGAAGCTAGCGCAACACCAGCTAAGCAACAAATAGTTGCAACAGAACAAGAAAGTGAGCAAGTCAAAGAGGAAGACATAACCCAACTATATATAGGACTGAATATAATTGTAAAAGGGTTGGTTAGGTTGGGTTGGTGTTGTTGTTGGTTTAGTTCGTCGGTTGGGTTAGAGTAGAGCTGGGTCATGTTTATTAGAGTCACCCAAGGTTTTGGGGAATAGTTGTTGAAACTCGCTGTAAGTCGAAGAGACAAACCAGAGTCGGTACTGAACATTTCGATGTAATTCTGAGTTTGTAATGAAGGAAAGATCCAGAAACTAATATGAAGGAGAGGCAAATTTTCAAATATGATGTGTCTTTGTATGTTTACTTATGCATTACATTGTTCCTTTATGGCTTATGAGTTCTGTTTGATAGTTCTATGTTTAATCGTTGTTCATAACGTAAGTAGGTTCAATTCTTGCGGTTATATGTCTCAGATCTGATGTTGCCTCTTGTGCAAGAACATGAATGAGTTCCGAATGATATATGGATTCTCTTTAGTATTTTTGCTACCCTTCCCTATCTTTCTGTTTCAGCGCTTCGGGTGAGACTTCTTCTCTTCGAAGGAGATGAAAGTGCCAGTGCTCTAGACTACATGGTACCTTTTGTTGGGAACCTAAGAAGGACCCTGGTCTGATCAAATTCGCGCCAATAGGTCACACACTTATTTTAAGTTATCAAGGAATCTTATTCTAGCTTTAAAGGCTCAAGGTATAGAATTCCTTACACAAGAAGGGATTTAGGGGGTGGCTAACACAAGGCTACCAAAGTGGAAAATGGCTGGGGATCTAGGCTTGGAAGGAGAACTTATAGAAGAATGGAATAACTATGTCAAAGGTTTAGTGGGTTCGGGATTTGAGTTGAATAATGAAAAAGATTCACTACTGTGGTCCTGAGATACTAAAGGTGGACAAGTAACAACTAAACAAGCTTACGAAGTCCCGCTGGAGGAGGAAGTAGTAGTAGTAGAACCAATCTTCTAGTATAGTGATCTTTGGAACTGACATTTACCCTTAAAAATCAAACTTTTTATGTGGCTATTACTTGAATAGAAAATTCTTACCTGGGAGAATTTGTACAAAAGAGGTTTCTTAGGGCCAAGTAGATGTGTTTTATGCGGGTTATAGGAGGAGAACTTGAAACACCTTTTTGTGGACTGTATATTCATTAAAAACATTTGGGCTACCTTATTATTGGAATTAAAAATTGAAAGTGTTTGGGAAGGTGAGCAGGTTGATGATTGTTGTGAAAAATGGTTTAAAAAGAGGGAGAATTATAAAGAGTTACCTGGGTACATTTGCTAGGAGGTGTGGAAACACATAAATTTGGCTATATTTGAAGACCATCCAATTAATAGAGTTAATGTGTGCAACATGATACTACATGATTTGGGTGAAGTTACAGTCACTAAATCTTCAAAGGTTAGTAGGATAGAGCGGCCGCCTGTACTAGATGGGGATTTGGCTGTGGGATTCTTTGATGGTGCCTCACAAGAGAGGGGTACAAAGTGTGGTGCGAGAGCAGTGATAAAATGTCCAGTCCTGGGCACTTTCAGGATTAAAATGAACTATGGCAATGGTACTAATACCAGATGCGAACTTCTTGCTCTGTGGTGTTTACTTTATTTTGCTTCTTACAAAAAGATAACAATGTTACATATGGTTGGTGACTCAAATGTTATTATTGAGTGGTTTTCTAACAAAAATGATTTACAGGTGGTCTCTCTTATGCCTTGGATGATAAGAATTAGAGTGTTGAGTGGGAACTTCATACAACTAAGAGCTAAACATATCTATAGAGCTTTCAATCAGGAAGCGGATCAATTGTCAAAAGCAACATTATTTCTCGATGAAGATGGTATCTACTTTGCAGGGGGTGCTGAAGGAGATTCATAGATTTTTGAAAGAATGGAAATCATCTAATAGTGTTAAAAGGCAAAGGAAAATATGCTGATCTATTTGATTTTCTGTATACTGGAATTACAGTTTTGGCAGATATATCCTACAAAGATCATTACTAAAAGCTACAATTTTTGTTAGAATACGTATGAACAGTTTATATAGTCTATGATGCTGAAGGACATGACAACATGGTTCTTTTTGGACAATTTTATTATAACAGAAATTGTTATATTTTACTAATATAAGTTTTTTTTAATGTGAAAAAAAAGGATAGATTATAAATGATCTATTATGGTCTCTTTTAAACTTTTGGTGCTATTCTTTTAACTAATATCGTTTCTTCATGGGATGAATCTTTTAGGTTATGGACAATTGTTTTTTCGGGATGGCTATAACCATGCAACGAGGCACGATGACAATGCCCCACATTGATTGAGATCACAATAAATCTACCATGTAGATAGACATTGGCGCACCACCAGGTAGATAGACATTGACGCACCGGTTTTACTGGCTGATTGGAATGATATCGCAGAGAGCAAAGGAAAGGAATGATATCGCATAGACTAGCACAGCCGTTAACTCGCTGCTGAGAACGTTGAAAGGTAGCGGTTGATAACGCGTGCCCCCAATATTATACTGAGAATGCGTGTTCTTAATATAAAACGTTTGTGGTAATTTGTCTGTGGTAATATGAAACGTTTGACTGCATTAGGTTGATAAATGGAACGTGGCAATTACACAGTTTTACAATAATTTTTTGATGTGATTAGGTAAATGTTAAAAAGTAAACATGTTAAGGGATGCCTTGATAAATGCAAGAAAGTTATGAACAATAAATTTGATCCATTGATTTTGAAGGACGACTAAGAATATGCTAGCATCTTCAATGCATAGCCATCAGATTAGGGTTTAAAGTTAAATAAAGTTAAAAGATCATTAATTATGCCCATTATCAATAGGGGTACGCCTTTCAACATAATTAAAAAAAATTGACCTATGTAAAACAGACAATATCCATGAAAATGGATCATCAAACCCTAATTTGCCGCGATTTCCATTAAGATAAGCATAGAGAAAAATCTGGTGGCGGTAATAATGCAGAAAATAGTTATCAAAAAGTGTCAATACTAGATTGAGGATCTCTTGTCAAAATATTTGATGATTATCGTTTAATTACACTCTTGATTCGAGAGGCTATTATTCAACAAATGAAAGTTACCAATGCTCATAGGTTATACCAGGATTGGCAGTAAACCGAATAGGAGAATTACTACATTAAAAAAGTAAATGAAAAATTAGTTTTTTCTTTAGTAATTTTCTTATTTGGTTTTCTTCGAATTTTGGTGTACAGGTATAAACAAACAAAAAAAATAAAATGAAAGAAAGGGCTGCCACATAGCTCCAGAATTACTATACAAAATTACAAGTGAATGAGATTGATCCACGCAAATTTCCAAAAGGAATTTGTTTCATAAAATTACTCAACGATAACGAATTTTATAATTTATTTTTATTTTTATTTTTTTTTACCTTTAGTTAGTTACTACAGTTTAATTTTTCTTTTATTTAAAATTACTTTAATTTGGAATTTTATAATTTTATTTTTTATTTTTTTACCTTTAATAATTAGTTAATGTAGTTTAATTTTTATTTTATTTAAAATTACTTTAATTTTGATTTGCTTTAGTAATTTACTTTTATTAAGGTTTATTTTATTTATTCTTAGTTGTAGTTTTAATTTAGTCATAAAATAGTTTTATCTATTACTTTTAGAGTAGTTATAATTCAATTTATTTAAAACAACTACAAAGTGTAAAATATGTTATATGTAATTATTAGTTTTAAATAATAATAACATTTAACTTTAGATTGATTTAGTTTCAGTATAGTTGTTTTTATATTAGTTTAGTTTAATTTTTATTTAGTTTTTTAATCTTATTTTAAGCTATTTTAATTTAGTTGGATTAAGTAGTTTTCTTTTTAGTTTCTCCTTTATTTTAGTTTAGTTTCAATTTAGTTAGTGTATAGTTTTGATTTTATTTAGATTTGGTTTTGTTTAATTTTTTAAGTTTGTTTAATTTTAGTTTTAGTTTTATTATAATTATTATATTTAATAAGATTTTCATTGATTTTCATTGATTTAATTGATTTGTTTTGTTTTGGTTATAGGTTATGATAGAAAGATTGGAGCCTAAGCTTAAGGGGAAGGAAAATGAACTCATACGCCTATAAAAGAATCACTAGCTTTAAAGGAAAAGAGGGTTGGAGGATGAAAGAATGGCTAAAGGTTGGTCTTAGGCAAGGAGAGACTTGTGCTATCACAATCTCTTTCTTGAAATCTTTTGTATTTTGAATTTGAAATCACTTATAGAAATGGTGCACTATAAGTTTTGTAAATCTATAGAAGATTCTCAAGTCTTTTCATTGTTCTTAGGATTTGATAATAAAAGAATTTCCATTTGATAAATTCCATTCTTAATGAATATAAGTTTGTATACTGTGCACTGTTGTCAGTTATACAAAATTATGTTCATTTAAAATCATTGATAAGCTGTCTTTCATGATTAGTTTGAATTTGTCAATTAGTATTTGAATATGAGTATGCGTATTTGTAGTTTCTTAGTAACTATTTACTAGATCCATTACTGGTATGCATTTGTTTTAATCATTGCCTTTCTATGTGATCTGTTTCTTTAGTTAGACAACTTTCTTATCTCATGTTCAATATCTTTTAATACTCCATATTGAGTGTGAGTATACATATCTAATCTTTCCTTAGTAATTATTTACTGAGTTAAGATTGACATGTATTTTTTTTATTCGTTTTTAAATTATATGAACTACTTCTATAGCTTAATGACTTACTTTTATCTCATGCTCAAGTTTCTATAATTCTCTTGCTCCTAACTGGGATAAAAGAACTACTTCTATGTTCTAGTTATGCTAGTTTAGACTTAGAATAGAGATAGATTAATCCTTTTCTTTTCTGCAAGTAGGATTTATAAGAGCTACAAGGAAAATATCCTTTCGGGGAGCAATTCATAAGAGGTTACCGAACCCTCATATCGATAAGAATCACCACACTAAACTTATAAGGGTCTAATTGGGGCCCTAACATGGTGATCTCCCTATGATGTTGATCATGGTCAATTTTGACCATCATTAGGATCTTTGTTGGAGAAGCAACAAGGGAATTAGTAGTAGGAACATATTTTACAACAAATCCCTATTAAGCCCCTTAAGGAGGAAAGGGTGGATTAACTTCAACACTTCTCAATTTCTCAAGTATAGTGGAAACTTTGGGAATCACTTAAACTAAGGGATGGTTGGTGTGGGGGTGGAGAAAAACATGAAGGATCATGACAAGGCTAAACATGTTAGTAGGCTCACCCCAACCATCAATCTAGGAAGTATCTATAATTTTCCACCCATCTTCATTAGAAATAAGTACAAGATGGTTAAATTCTCATGTAGGCTTTGAATTGGATACAAAACATGAGACAACATAATTAATTTCTTGTATTCTACGATGTGGTCTCAAATTAGGTGGAAAGGGAAATATAAGATATTGTTCACCAAATACAAATGGTATGTTTGCACTAATTACATAAAATAATCATAATATGCATTAAAGTGGACAAAAAAATATAACTTTTTTCCTTCTCCCACCTCTCCAAATAATATGATTACTTTTCACTCCTCTCCTTGATCCTTGGGAATGACCCTATGCCCAAAACATCATCATATACTAAGTATAAAAGAAATAAAAAGGTAATGAACAATTAGCCTTATCCCTCCAACTCCTATACTTTAACTCAAACAACCAATGCAAAAATCAAAGACAACGAATAAAAAATGTTGCAATTAATATCATGCCACAAACTAAATAAAGCATATTGAAAATACTTAGGAAATTCATAGGTAAATAAAGTAGAGGCATGACAAATTAAAAAGGGAGGGTCCTTACTAGGTGGGATCACCAAAAGTTTCAACACTTTCAAAAGACCACCAAAAACTCGTTGTGCCAAAGAATGAACTTTTAACTCATGAAGCTCAACTGCTAGAAGCATTAACAGAGGCTAGAAATTACCCATAAGAATTTTTAAAATCATTAAGAAAAAGGCAATTTGATCAAGGACATGCCACACCACTTCATATTTCCAAATATAAACCAACAATACACCAGTTATAACAGTGTCATATAATTTATAAACATGTATTGAAGGATATATACAAGTGCAAGTACTCATGCCAAGCATCATAAAACAACACACTGAATATTGTCAAAGACTATGCATAAAATATGCTATAGGAAATGGTGGAGGATAAAACATCCTTATAATAACCATCAATGCCTCAAACCTTTGAATTGAAACCAAAATACATGCACATATCTCTCAAGGAAATCAACAAATATTTCTTCTATGAATACACCGAGCACTTAAGTCAAAGGTTCAAAACTCATGTGCACGGTTTACAAGGAGAAGCGTCATAATGAGCTAGGGCTTGTATCAAAATGAGACCATGACTTATATCAAATAACCATTAACTTTAAACCACAAAACCCAAGCCAGCTTGAGAGAGGTAAACAAAAAGTGAGAAGTTTATGGACATAATGAGCCAGGGCACTAAAACACACATATATAATCCAAATTGCCTTTATATGAGCAAATTCTCCGAATCCAAAAGAATATGATGCTATCCAATTAGGGAAAAACAAACCATCAAATAATGATCACCACCAATGAATGACTTTGCCTTCAAAAACACACGCAATTCCAACAAGAAGGAATGTAAGTTTAAAAATGGAGTTTTGGTTGAGCTAAAGTCCATTTAAATTGGATAAACACAACACAAATGTAGAGGCCAAAGGATACCCGTAAACAAAAATGGTAAGGAGCTATGGCACATTGGTCTAGCAAAACAAAGAATATTGATGGGACTCTCTATTATCTTTTATGTAGGCCATCTGGTATAAATATTAGACGAAATTTTCCCTAATACTAGACCCTCATGTGAAATAATTACTCCTTTCAATGATTATTGAGGTTATTGTGGCATTTTGTTGTCTATCTATGCATGGTTTGCTTAAATTATTGAGTATGTCTGTGATGAACACTGTCTTTGAATGGTTTTGAATATTTATGCATGTATTTAATGTGAATACTAATGTGAAGGCTAGAAGTGAAGGAAATCAAATCACTAAGACAAGATTGATTCTCTTTATTTGTGACACAAAACCAACCTAGTGTATGTTGATAAATTCGAGGGATATTGTCCCTTTTCCCACTTCAAGAGATACCACCACTCAAGAGTAGCATTAATGATCTCCAACAATTTGAAGTAGTTGATCTAGGGAATTTGAGTTGCATAAGGGAGGCTTAGGATTCCATAAAACAATATGCAAATTTTTAGGGAATTATGGGACATCTTCCATCAATCAAGGGATTGATTGGAATCTTAGTTATAGTCTTTGTTCAAGTATGAAAGGAGCATAGGTTGATAGATTAGTTCGTATTAATTTTCATGTTATTATTTTTCTAGTATTATTGGTGATTCAAGTTGTAGTAGAAGGAAACTTGTTGCCTTAATGTTCATGACAAATTTTGAATAAAGAAGAGACCATTATGCTACATATTTCAATGTTGTTTGTTTACCAAGGTTTCCATGAGTATCCTTGAGTAGGTCCCATCCAAGGAGAGGAATGAGAACTCTTGTATGCATTCCTTTGTCTTCCTCCAATTTTGTTTTATGTTATTGCAGACTTCTGTAGTAAGTTAGAACACTAGTTGTTAGACCAGGCCTATTTTGGGCATAGACCTAATTTTGGAAGAGAAGGTCTACTTTTGGAGTGCACGCCTTAGGAGGAAGAAAATAAGCATGCATAAAAAGAAGGAAAAACAACACGCAGGAGGAAAATCAACGTGGCGCGCATGCAGACAGGCCTAACCATGTTAAGGTTAGGGTTTTTGACAAAGATTGTAATGACTATAAGCCAATAGAGTAGTATAAATAAATATCTAGGAGGTCTAGGTTAGAAGTTGGTTTGGAAGCTATCGATTGTAGTGAGTTTTGTTATAGTTATTGTGGTAGGGTGGAATAAGCTAGTTTTTTTGGGTTAGGTCACAGGATGAGGAGCATGGTGTGATCTATTCAACCTCCCAAAGGGTACTTACCCTAATTTTGATTGTAATCCTAAAAGATGTAATGCACATAACACAGATTTTGCAGAAGAATAAATAAAAGAGAAGAAGATCAAGATCTTTGTGGACGTAGCCCCAGGTGGGGGTGAACCACGGTAAAATACTTTGTTCCATGTGTTGTTAATGTATGATTTTACTATTATGTTAATCATTAGCTAAAGAATGAATGGTTGGAACTAACTATATCAACATGCATGCATAAGTTAATGATGAATGAATCCTAGAAATAGATGAATGATAAAGGATGATGTATAAGGGAGAGAATATAAATACAGTCCCCACTCCTTCCTAGAATGCAAACACTTGAGTATTGTAGTCCCCCGTAAAGCTATCTCAGGTGAGACTGCGTTGTGCACTCTATGTGCAGTGTTGCCTTCTGGTTTACCAGGAGGGCTGATAGGTTTGAGGGTTTTGTTGGAAACCTAATTGAGATCATAACCTGGGTCATCCCAAGTAACCAACAAATGGTTCCGTTTCCGGATGGAACTGCACATGATTGAGTAGACGAGATATGTGGAAGAAAAACACGGAGGACAAAAGCATAAAAGGGAATGTTCAGGCCATGGAATACAACGAAGGTGGAGATTGGAAGATGTTTGAGAACAAAGGAACTTGAGTTTGTGTAGAAGGACAACATAAACCCTAAGTTGACACTGCACAAATATCTAGACAAATACGTGTTTAACGACTTGCATGAGGTATTTTTCTGTGATTTCCCGCATCTATTGAAGGAGTAGTTATTTATATTGAAGTACAACCATCCTAAGAATCATATTAGAAATCTAGAGTGGCATCCTGTGGAGATCGTACAGTTACAACAAGTGAATAATTTTTTTATGCGTGTAGTAGATTTCTGGTTAGATAGTATTATTACAGGGTTTATCACCGAATTTGCAGTAGATATCGCAAAGTCCTACACTGCTGCAGAAAATTATTTTTTGAAGGGACCCAAAGGTAGGTACATCAAATCACTGTATAATTCAATCAAGATTTTATTGTATGAAAAAGGTGTGATCACTATGGAGTCAGACAACTAAACTTCCTTGAGCGCATGGGGGAAGCACTGACATGAGGTTGAGATATGGACAAGGAGATGGATAAGGGGAAGAATAAGGAGGACTTGGACCCGATAATGATGGAAGTGGACCAAATAAAGCATATAATGGAAAAGATTGGAAAGACGTGCAATGGAAGACCATACCAATATAATATGAAGAAGAGGTAGAGGATATTTGGGATGTGGAGAATATTGAGAAAATAYTGCGTGCAACATACAAAAGGAAAAAAAATAGGTCTAGGGTAAGGAACATAAGGCAAAAATCTAGTCCAAATCACCRTCAATGTGGAGCCTACAACCCCATGTGTGACTAATACACCTGAAAGAACACTAACATTTAGAAAACCGGATTTTAGTGGAAGAGGAGAAAAAGGAYAGGTGTCCAATCAAGGACAATCAATTGGGGGAGCAAGTTCAGGAAGTAACAATCAATTATATACACTGCGTGGAAGTAGTATTTCAACATAGTTCAAAATGGCAGGACAAGATCCCACGATCATATTACCATAGTTTCAGGGAGAGGCATCAAAGGACCCTGAAAAGTTTTTATTCATATGTGAAAAGATTTGGGAAGCAAAGCATATCAAAGATGATGATACAAAACTCGTGCAATTAGCTATCACACTAAGAGAATGCGTGCTGGACTGGTACATGAGCCTTGATGTAAACAATCCACAAGGAATACCAAAGACTGTCGCAAAGGTGAAAAAATTACTGGTAAACGAATTTCAGAAGCCAAGTTTAGAAGACCAGTACATGAATGAAATGATTGAAATCAAGAAGAAACTAGGTGAGTCTGTTTGAGAGATTGATAAGAGGTTCAAATGTATGAAAGGTAATTTAAATTATTCAATTACTGATATGAAACATACGAAATTATTTTGAACTCACTGTTATCACACTTGAAGTATCCTTTAAGACAACAAAAGTTCCAAAATTAGGCAGAGGCTTTGCAAGTAGATCTACAACTGGAAGAAAACTGGTATCAATAGACATATTGAACAATAGAGGAGCTAAAGGAGGATTTGAAGAATCTGACATTTTAACTGAACCAAAATAAGGGAAAATAGAAAAGAGAAGTTGTTTGGTGTACGTTATGTAGGACATAAGGACATCATATGAATGAATGTCCAAATTTTGCATAGTACTTGGCAGTAGGGGCACCAAACCCCTTGCCAAAAGGAGGACCATGGTGTGAGATTGTAATATGCATGGGAATGATCCATATCATTGTGCAATGATGCAGAAGTATAAAAAAATACCAAAAAGTTTATAATGAAATTTTTGCAAATTAGTGGGTCATGATGATAAGGAATGCAGAACGCTGGAAATAATGAGAGAAAGAAATTCATACACTTACAGGGTGTTATCACTCTAGGAAAATCTCCTAGGTTGTAAGTCAGAGATTCCTGGTAACTTAATCTTTTTAGAAACTATTTTCTCAATAATAGGTGTGGGTTTGGATCAAGATGAATATCTTAACCTCTGGATTGTATTCTCAAGACAGTCTTAGTTATATTCAT
>JZKD02S1675975.1:54928-67958 GCA_000966675.3 Picea glauca
TGAAAAATAATCATTTAAGAAAAATATTGTGGAAATATTATGGATCAAAAAATTTAAAATATCAAAATACCACCTGTAAAGGGAAGGGGGTGCTACCGGTAGCACCATTTAAAAAACGAGGTAAAAAATGTGACCCTTGCAAAAATGAGAACTTGGCAAAGTTCTCATTAAGTTGGTAATATTGTTCTAAGTATGTGTATTGATTTCAGAAAGTTGAATAAGGTCACCATAAAGAACAAATATCATTTTTGAGGGATTGATGATTTGTTTGATTAGCTTAAATGAGCAAGAATATTTTTGAAGATTGACTTGATATTGGGTTATCATCAATTAAGGATTAAGGAGGAAGACAAGATATGGGCATTATGAATTCATGGTAGTGTCATTTAGACTATCAAATTCCCTAGTTGTTTTTATGTGTTTGATGAATGGAGTGTTTAGGGAATACCTGGACAAGTTTTTAATTGTGTTCCTAGATGATATACTCATATATTATAAGTCAAAAGAGGAACATGGGCAGCATTTAAGAATGGTGTTGCAAGTTTTAAGAGAGCATAAATTGTATGCTAAGCTAAGTAAGTGCATCTTTTATCAAAAGAAGATTCACTACTTGGGGCATATTATTTCAATAGAAGGGATAGTAGTTGATCCTGAGAATATAGAGGCCATTTGAGGATGGTCAGCACCAAAGAGTGTAACAAAGGTCATATCATTTATGGGTCTTGTCGGTTATTACCGAAGATTCATAAAAGGATTTTCAAAGATTGCAAGTCCAATCACTTCTTTACAAAATAAGGGAGTGAAATTTGAATGGAATCCCAAATGTGAAGCTAGTTTTCAACAACTGAAAGACATATTGACAAGTGCATCGATCTTGAAGGTTGCAGATCCAAATGAATATTTTTTTGTGTGCATCGATGCATGCAAGGAAAGACTTGGTGGAGTTCTTAGTCAAAAGGATCATGTGGTATGTTATGAGTCCAAAAAATTAAAAGAGCATGAGAGGAATTATGCCACTCATGACTTGGAGTTAGCAACAATCATTCATGCATTAAAAATGTAGAGAAATCATCTCATGGGTAAGTAATTGGAGCTAAGGACAGACCATTGTGGTCTGAAACATTTATTTGGCCAACCAACACTAAATGCCAGACAAACTAGATGGCTAGAATTTCTCAGTGAATATGACTTTGAAATTAAGCATATATAGGGCAAGGAAAATCAAGTGGTTGATGCACTCAGCAGGAGAGCTCATGAAGTGCATATTGCAGCCATCAGCATGTACATGACATATTTGAAAGAGAAAATTGTTGCAGAAGCAAATTCAGATCAAAATTATTTAAAAATAAAAGAGATATTACAACAAGGTAATTTTCAGTATAAATTTAATTCTTATGAGATGAAAGAAGATGGAGTTCTCATGTACAAGGGAAAAGTATATGTGTCGAATTCCAGTGAGATGAAAAATGTAGTTCTAAAGGAAATACATAATGTTCCACATGTCAGGCACCCAAGATATTAGAAGACAATTGCAACAGTAAGAAGCCAATACTTTTGGCCGGGAATGAAGAAAAAAGTGGTTAATTACATAGCCAGATGTCTAAAATGCCAAAAAGTGAAGATTGAACATAGACACCGAGAAAGTTTTCTATAGCCATTACCCATTCCATAATGGAAGTGGGAAGTTGTCACAGTGGATTTTATTACTAAGCTTCCCAGACCAGTGAAGCAGCATGACTGCATCATGGTGGTGGTGGAAAAATTGACCAAGGAAGTGCATTTTATTTCAGTGAAGACTAAACACAAGGTAGAAAATATTCCATAGATCTACATGAAATAAGTTGTCAGGCTACATGGAGTGCCTAAGGCAATAGTTTCAGATAGAGATCCAAAGTTTACTTCTAATTTTTGGAAACGTTTTTTCAAGGGATTTGGGACAAATCTAAATATTAGTACAGCATAACACCCAGAGTCAGATGGACAAACATAGAGGACTAACATGATAATTAAGGACATGCTTATAATGTATGTGATGGATCAGCCATCAGAATGGGAAGATTATATCCACTTAGTGGAATTTACTTACAATAATGGGTATCAGGTCTCATTAAAAATAAGTATTTTTGAAGCATTGTATGGTAGAAAGTGTAACACACCAGTGAGTTGGGATAATCCAACAGACAGAGCAATTGTTGGGTCATATTTTCTAAAGGAAATGGAAGAACAGATGGCAAGGATTAAGCAGAATTTAAAGGCTTCCCAAGATAGGCAGAAAATTTATGCAGACAATAATAGAATGTTTAGAGATTTCAAAGTGGGAAAACATGTGTTCTTAAAGTGAAAGTGAAGAGAAGATTGTTAATATTGGGAAGTTGTCCAAAGTTGGTAGCAAAATATTGTGGACCCTTTGAAATATTAGAAAAGATAGGGCCACTTGCATACATTCTAGAATTACCTGCATCCATGAGCGTGCATAATGTATTTCATGTGTCATTATTAAATAAATATGTGCCTGACCCTAAGCACATAATTGATTGGAATGTGATCCAGGTGGAGCATGAAGGGGATTTCCGGGTTGGAACCAGTACGCATCCTAGACCGAAAATTCAAATTGCTCGGGAACAAATCCATAGGGTTGGTAAAGGTTCAATGGACCTATTAGGGTCCTAAAGATGCTACATGGGAGCATGAATAAAACATTTGGGAATCATTCCTGCAAATTTTTGACAATTTTGAAGGAAACATAATGCAAGATTCTATTTTGAGTAGCTAGATTTCTAGAACCACATCTCAGAGTCTTATCCAACTGCGTTGGGGACCTTGATAAAATAATGGCTCATTCCTTGGGATAATCTTGATAAACATATGGTACATCCCTTGGGTTATCCCTAATAAAATGAATGGTGCATTCCTTGGGTCGACGAGTTGAGAGGAACAAGAGATTATGGTTAGAACTTCTCATGGAGTTGTAAAATTGCAGAATTTTATTTTCTAAAAGTATTGTGATGTAAATTTGTGTATGTACTTATATCGACATAGTTTGCACCGAGGACAATGCACAAATGTAATTTCCCCACTATAATCCTCGGTTTAATCAATGCTTATGTAGATATAATGTGTGGCTACGGCCAAGGCGATGTAATATGTGAATTGTATTTCTATGTTTTAATAATAAAATGTGATGTCAGTTGCTAAGGGGACATGGACAAGAGATGGGTGTTGAACTAATCCACAGGAGAGGGGAGGGTCTAAGAGTATGCCTAAGAGGGGTTCCAAGGGGGATTTACCCATGTATATTAATTCAACCCATTTTCCTAAATTTTCTATATGAACCTTCCAAATTTTGATTGAGTGTTCCCAAATTCAATCATTGAATACATGTAAGAGGGTGGGTGTGAGTGGTCACATCCAAAATTTGTTGGGCACATGGGGTTTGAGTACAATCAGCTTGGGGAAGAGTGTGAGTCAAGAAAAGTAATCCAAAGGTAGGAAATTTGTATGGGTTCGGACAACAATTTTACACATTGAGTTTTTGTACATGAGGAGCAAGGAAGAGAGAATGGAGCTGGTGCATCCATGGAAAGCGAATTCTAGAGCAAGCTAGAGCATATTTGGAGTTGGAAACTGAAGACCCAGGTTGTCAGGTCTGAAGAGTGGAATCCTGAGTGAGTTTCACTAAAACATCAAGTGTTGTTGTTGTTTGTTGGTAGTTTTTCCTAGTAGCAAGATTCCTTGAGTTCCCAGTTGAGATATTATTGGTTACCTGTGCTAGAGAGACCCTAATAAATGAATGGGATGCCCAAAGGACTGATATCAGTGAAGGGGTACATTCCTTGGGTTGGGAAAGTCAAGAGGAAGAGAGCTGGTGGAAAATCAGGATAGTTGTAGGAAGATATCAGTGGGTTGAGAGTTTTATGAGTTGTGAGTGGATTGTGAGAGACCACCCTCTTTTGTGGATTAGTAGTCTTAGCTCAAGGGTGACTAGTTATTGAGATTTGAAATAGCTATTTCATGGTTGGGTGGATATTTTGTCCCAAGCGGATGGTTGTGAAACATATTTAAAATGATAAGTGTTTTATCTTATTGATGTGTTATTGTTGTGCATGATCTATGTGTATGAGAAAGATTATATGTTGTTGTGTTGAGTTATTAAACTGCATTTCATGTCTATTTATCTTGTTGTAAATGCATTAAATAAATGGCAGTAGATAATAGTTATTTTTTGTTGTCATTCATATTTGAAAGCTATAGGAAATGATATAGCCGTTAAAATTTCATTTTTATGAGTTATTTTGCACTATAATGTCCCTCGGTTGGGATGGGGGACATTACATGTAGCCTCGTACCTTCGACGGTTTGTTTTGAATAGCTTGTGTCTATAGTAGCATCACCTATTTTATGCCATTACCATAGTTGCATAGGACATTACCACTCACCTATATGACATTGGTACTTGTGGGGGATTAGTTTGTTCATATCATTGATTCTAGTTACCCTCCTATGATTTTGAGACATAGATCCACTATGTATATGTTCATCATGGCTATGATCTCTTTTGACATGGATCCACTGTGTATTCATATTTCGTGGCCATGATAAATGTGCATATATACTCCATGGATCTATAGTGTACTTGATTTGGTGGCCATGCTTTCCTCACACCTAAGCATGGGAATGCCTGCCTTGGAAAGACAGATATTTCATACTTGATTTCTAATGCAGATACTATTTTGGTTAGTTGTTTGGTGAAATTTTCCTAGAATCATTGCACATCTTCCTCCTAGATTTTATAATGTATTTCATCTATCATATTTCCATATGAACTCACACATTAGGGGGCATTTTTATAACATCTTTTTCCACTCCATATGCATAGATGCACTCATTGGCCCTAATCCCAATTCCACCTAGAGTTGCAAACCAAAATTCCTCCTCAAACTCTCTAAAAACACTCTTTGGAAATCCATATGCTACTTTTGATCTAACAAAAATCATATGCAACTTTATATACTCTTATTTCCCTTCAACAGTTTGCATACTCACTTAAAATGCACTATAAAAAAAATAATGCACAAAATACATCTTTCTAAGCAGAGTTAACGGGTTTTCCAAGTTATTAACCTTCTATTTCCCATGCATAACTACTCCAACCAAATTTTCATGGTATAAATAGAGCCATTGGGTGGAGGAGAGGGGGAAGCACCCTTATGCTAGAAAATATCTTCTTAAGTCTACAAGTAATCAGTTCTGTGTTTTTAAGACCATCCCATATTCTTGGAAAACCTTGTTTCCAACACCCTTTCCCTCATTATCTCGTTGAGAGGAAGAGACCCCTTCTCTTTCGATCACTTTCTTTAAGTAAGGATTATAGAGATTAAGTTGTCTTCAATGGCACAGGAGGAGGAATCCAGATGACGATTACAGGTGGTGCCGCAACAAGGATTAGGTGGCTTTGCTCTTTGTTATTTGTTGTTCATTTAATATATGAGAAATCTCTTCTTTCCTACCGCAATCATATGTTATCAATGTGCTTTCATTACGATTATGTGAAGATGTTTGGTTTGTTGGATCGGGGTTTCAGATCCACAGTTCAAAAGGAATTACTCACAAATACCCCATAGGCACCAACATATTCAATGTTCAAGGATTGAAGAAGGTCTCATCCGAGATGCCATGAGAATCATAGAGACCATATGTTTCATGAAAAATATAAAGGAATAGTACAGATATGAAACATCACATTCAGATCCATGCATTCACTTTGCATTCATTCCTAACATTCATGCAAGTGATGCACTTAATACTAAGTCACAGAAATACATTCAGACCAAAATACATAAATGCTTCATGTTTTATTCATTAATATTATCCTCATTCATATACATTTACTACAAATAGGTTCAAGCCTGTGAAAAGTGCATTCAAAATGAAAACAAAGACTAGCAACGTGCTCAGATCTCGATCTACTTTCTCTCTCATGTTTTCATAGCAACTCTTAACATAACAAGAACTAATAAAATTCACAATTGGATCTCTACCTCATCTAAAAATTATCCAATAATAATGATATCTTAGTGAATAAAAACATAACCCTTACATATCCACACGCATTCCCCCTATCTCCCATGGAGCGCAGAAATCATAACAACCTTTCCAAATCACCAACAACCTCAACCATGAGCAATCGAGTTGTTACAAAAATGGTTACAATCATTGTTGAAGATCTTCAAGGATTCAATATGCATGAAATCTTTTCAAGTATTTGTGCATAGTACAAAATGGGTTGGTGCATGTAGTAGATATCTTATTCATGCAAGCATTGCATATTGGCGCTGCACAATGCAAACTCTTGGGAACATGTGCAATATTGAATTATGGAACCTATGTAGTCTTTGCAAAACCTTAGGGTGCTAGCAATACCCCAAAACTATTAATAGGATCATCCTCAAGCCAACGATGTTGTTTACGGTGCAAAAAAAGTGATGGATGGCACCATCTTCTTGAGGTCAATGATGAATTATTTAAAATGGCCATCGACCTCATAAAAAATTTCTATCAGGTCCTGCATCGTTTTGCATAAAACTTCGATATCACCTGGTGTGATCGTCTCAACGCTAGGTTTAATTCACTCACCGAATTGTACCACTAGGGCTTCCTTTATTTGCACATTTGCAACTTTGTAGTAGTGCATCTGGGCCTTTTCCATTTCCTTGAGCATGATGCATGAAAGATTTTGTTGGTCAGTGTGGGAAGACACAATCTTCAGAAGGAGGCTGGAAATTTCTATTATATCCTCTTGTCATTCTACTGACAATAAGGAGGGAAGTGCATGATTCTTCTCCTAGATATGTTCCTCAATTGTGTCAAAGCGGTCATCAATGGCACCAATTTTGGGGGAATTCTATAGGTGCTTCCAAATCTTGAATATATAGTTGACTACCTTGGAGAATTAAGTTATGTGCACTTGTCCCTGTCATAGTGTTTTTTCTGCCACAACAATTTACTACTACAACTCTCTTTGTTCTTAATGGGGGGTGTGCTTCAACTTTTCCTAAATTTCTAGGTCTTGTTCATGTAGATATTGGACTCTCTCCTTCACTTTGTTGAGTTTATGCAGTGTAGGGAGGTCCGAAGTTTCTACGGTTGTACTAGGAAATTTCATGTAGACTTCATCCACTACGTTGATAAATAAGGTGTGTGTAGTCACCTTTTTTGTGTGGACTTATTTGATATCCTTGTGTGCATCTTCGATCTCCTTAAAGACAACTATGTCCTAGTCATGCTTATGTTGAGTTTCCTTGTCTGTATTAATTTCTTGCTCATGCTTCTATTGTAGTTTTGTATGGGACTGGCTAAGTGTGTGGTGCTTATCCCCCGATTCATTCATGATCTTGGTTGGCTATATACGTTTCCAATTCCTATGAAGGAACCTACACCAACTCTAGATTAGCGTAAGGTAATAGTTGAGGCTATATGGTAGAGTATGACTCAATTGTTGTGATGGCCAATGGGTTGAAGCATAACACTCTCCTCTAGGTATTGTTGTGCGGGGACGTTGCACTAGTTGTGCTTCCTGCGACTCATTATTCCTGGGACACGGGGTTGGTTTTTGGAGTAAGATCCAACTTATGGTAGATTTCATCCAAATTTTATGATGAATCTTTGTTCAACATCTTTTGCAAGTCCATATTGGCTTGGAGAACCTTAATGATTCTCAGGATTGGTGCAGGGGATTTCCCTAGTTCCTTCTCTAGAGTGTTGGTGTTGATTTTATGTTAACCTTGGCTAGTCAATACCATGTACTTGGTGGAAAACACAGTCATATGAGAAGGGGTTTCCTCAATGACGGGCATAGTTCCAATCTGTTGTGAAGAGTCAGTCTGTTCTCTTGTTCACTATATTCAAGGCTTGGTCTTGGCCGAATCGGTGCTCTATGACTCTTCATGGGTAGAGTCTTCTCTAGTGTGGCTTGCATCTTCTTCCTCTTGAGCATTTTCCCTTTGTATGTCTCCTTGGCTACATTTGCACGTTACTGCTGACCAACTAGACCTTTTCCCTTCCCATGGATTGTCTTAGTCTATTGCTACTCTCCCACAAGTTCATTACCTTTCTATTAGGATATATTTTCTTTCTTCTTCTCTTACCTCCTCTTAGTCCTTCTCTCCAATTTCTCTACATTGTCATCTAATGTGGGCCAAAGTTTGGTTGGATAGTCTACAATGACCTATTGAATGTCCTCCTCGGTGATGCAAAAAGAGAGGAATGTTGAATTGGTGAAGTCTCACCATCCTTCCTAGTGCCCAAATTCCTAGAGCTATAATACAACAAGGATAAGAAGATCCAAGATGAGAATAATACAAATGTTTCAGCGATGGTACACAACATTGATCCAAGTGACTGCACAAGCACTATGCATACCACACATCATCATGACAACATCATGGACATGTATGAATACTATCTCTACTGCACTTGCAATGGTTAGATACGGTGCATGCACAGTCTTTGAAAAACCTTAGGGTGCCAACATGGTTGGTAACTAACTTGGTTATCCTAGTTAGTTTAGGCCCAGTTAAAATTTAGTTATTATAACTACTTTACTTGCATTTTTTTTCTTCTTTCTATGCAAATTAGAAAAGGCTATACCAGAACAAAAGGTTGGAGCGAGGATATTCAAGTGGAATATACTTCGAACTCCAGTGTCCAAGTAAGTGGTTTTTAACCATTGGTAGTTATTAAGTTTTATGTTGTAACTACTTCTTGGTTTGAGTTAGTGCTTTGGATTGTCTCGTTTTGTTGTGACCTCAAACCTAGTCATAGAGGTGAAAATCTCATAACAATGTGCACCCACTCAAATAGGAAAAGAGGAGGAGATCAAAGGGACATATAGGAGTAAAAATAGGAATTGTAGTATTTGGGCGAGGAATGATCACTATTTATATTTTTAAATAAGGATTTATGTGTGAAATTATACTTGTGAGTGACACATAGGTGGGTGAATAATAGCTAATTAGTAAATTAGTAAATTACATTTTTGCATGAGATGAACAAATGGCTTCAGCCACATAGCCTATAAAATAAATGATTGAGATAGAGAAGAGATTATTTTTTCACCCTAATGCTAGATGGCTATCATAATACTACACTTTCTATGGGTCATTGTTGGAGAGTTTGGTCTATTGGAGAGTGTTATTGAGTTGGGTATTTCCTCTCAAGCTTAGCAACTTCACTCTCTTTTCATTTTGCTTGTCATTACCTTCTATACAACCCCATTGTAGCTCGGGGGTCCTTGGGAAAGGAGAGTAAGCATTGGAGTTGTTAGGGTGGTCAATTGGTGGATTATCAATGATTGGAAAACCTTGGAGTTCAGAGTAATTTGTTGGCAGAATATTGGATCAATTACCTAATAATATACATCTTACATTAAGCAAAGGTATGGACAGCTATTGTTTTTCTTCATTGATGTTGCAATCATTACAATCTTGATCATGTTTAAAATTTAAGGGTGATTGATGTTTGATAAATTGAATTAGTGTTGTAAATAATATATGTGATATTTAAAATTGTTGTTGAAATCATTGTTGGTGATATTTTAAACGACAATTATAATAGTATGTGTTGGAATCGTTATTATTAGAATTGTTGTTTTGTTCATATTTAAAATTGTTGGAATTGTTGTCGTATTATTGGAATCGTTGTAATGTTCTAGAACATTGTTATAAATATATGGATGGATTATGGACTCAGTAGAGTACACGATATATAGTTGTAGCATCATTCACTATAGAATGACAATTGGGAAGGAAAGGCGACAACCTATGCCTATATTCAGATAGCAGTGAAAGATCTGAGACTTATGAGATTTTTCTTCCCAATCCACTTTACATTTTAGTAAATTGATATAACACTTTGATTACTCGTATTCCTTGTAGTGAAATTACACACAAGATTGGCATAATCCATATTTTTCTAGCTTGAAATATACCTAAGCAAAAGAAAAATAAACTTATAGAAACTTATTTATAGTTCTATGAATTTCAAGCTTATTTAGGCAGTGGTTGAACCACACTACCATGTGCAACTACTCTAATGGCTCACCATTCAATCGTCATTTGGCCTTGAAACCAATGCAAGTCTTATTTATGGCATTTTGTTTTGATTGTAAATCGATCTCTTTGTATGAGTAGATTATCCATAAAATCCCTTGTGTTCCAGCTTCTCATTTTGTATTAATTGTAAATTTATCTCTTGTATTAGTTCATTATTCGTAAAATCCTTTTTTCCAACTTCATTCTTAATTTACCGTGATTTTTGGCTAGTTTTTCTCAAAGAAATAAAGATTTCTCACTTGTTCTTGGGAACAATCTCAATCTCTAGCTTCAACACTGCAATAATTTCTACCGTTGTTAGACCGATGTAATGATGTAATTCAATATGTTTTAGTTCTACCACAAAATATGAGTGTTACATTTCATTAATACTTCTATTCCTCTATGTGTTAATGGTTCTCATAGATGCTGAAAATGAGGGAGGACGCCAAGAATATCATCCAATTGCAACTTGACGACTTACATATGTTTCTCAAAGAATCTTTATCATGTCTTCCATCTTCCAACACTATAATGACAACATCAACCCCAAAGAGCATTGCGCACTCAACTCTTGAGTCTCTTTAGGACTCAACTGCCAACCCACTTGCTCAATAATTTGTAATTTATAGGTACACATTCTTGAATTTTTGAATGATAATCCCAAGTAGTAATTACAACAGAGCTTCCTTCAAGCTCCAATTATCTACCTTTAATGTTTTTTTAGCTAGAAATACTTTTCTTTTGCAAATTGTCTAGACAAATGACTTATTTATTTTATGTTGTTCTAGTTTCCCAATGAGTGAGCCAACAACAAAGCTTTTTTTATATATATTTTACCATGATAGATTAATATAAATAAACTTGTGTGCTTACAAAAAAAAATTGTTCTCATTATCTTTTATTGTATTTAAAAGAAAAACCGAACTTAGTCTCTATATAATTACTTATAATTCATCAAAGGCGCTTAACACGCCATGTTAATAGTTGTATTGTAGTATCATATCACAAGATATATATATATATATATATATATATATATATTATCGTATTGGTTGTTGTAAAATGTAATCGTAATCAAGTTAATTATTCATAGTTATGGTAGAATTCAACAATGTTATATGGTATCGTTTTGTTAATTATTAAGAGGTCTGGAATATTGGATAGTTAATTCAACAATGTTATATGGTATCATTTTCTTAATTATTAATAGGTTTGGAATATTAGATAGTTCATTTTTCAATGTTATGTTATATTGTATTATTTTGTTAAAAAAAAACAATTATTAAATTATAAACGAATTATTTGTTAAAGGGTAGGGCATTATATAGAGAGAGATTCAATTTGTGCAATCTACATTTATCAAAGGTTATTTTAATTATACACATTATGTAATCTACATTTATCAAAGGTTATTTTAATTATACATATTGTGTAATATATACTTTGAAGAGTTCACTCCAAGTAGGTGTTACCATATTCGTTCATTCCAACATTTTATGAGTGGAGGGGCCATATAGATGATATGCCTTTGAAATTTCACTATAACTTACTAGAATACAATAGTGACTTTTGGGTTTGCTACCACACAATCTAGTACCAACTGTAGGGCTTTCAAAAGGCACTAAGACTACTGGAACATGGGAGACTTCACCATTGTCACATAGGCAACAACTTCCCTCTCTTTAGTGAAGGAATCGTATCCAACACAAGGGAGGCTTCCCTAGTGGCCTCCAATAATCCCTAGGAAAGATACAATCAAGTCTAGACCCCCTTGGGGTGACTACTCACACTACCACCAAGATAAGGATAAGCAAAGAAATAGAGAGGTGGTGGTGAAAGACAATTTCCAGATATAAAGTATTGAGGATTCAAACCCAATAAAAGGCTCTCCAATCCAAGTACAAGTTTAGTAGGGTCCCCAAACACTAGAAATAAAGAAAAAGTTTAAGAATGTACTAATATTTGTTAGGATATTTAGACACTTAGGAGTTAGTTAAGATCTACTTGGTATAATGTGTCATTAGGTAAAAGTGTGTTTCTTTAGTATGCATTACTATGCATTTGTAGTTAGCAAATCCGACGGTTACGGTATGTTCCCAACATAGAGTGATCCAACGGTTCATATTCTCCTCGATCTTAATGACCATTGATCTGTAGATTAACACCCAATTGTTCCATGATCTCTATTTAAAAATCATGGAGGGTCATTTGTCGATGATCGATTTTGAGAAACTCTCTTGTAATATCTCTCGGTAATATTTTTCTTTTGCATTAATAAACTGCTCCAAGTGGTCGCGTTGGCTGGGGTCGTGGATGTTTCCCCGTAGGGGTTTTACCACGTCAAAACATCAGTTTGTTGATATTTGATATGGTTGTGTGAGTGGTTACTGAAAGTGTTCTTTCTCTTTTGGAATACATGTGTTTTCGAACATGGTATCAGAGCCTGTTTGAAGACCCGCTCCTCTTGTAGATCGAGATCGTGAAGCCAAGTTGCTTCATATTCATTTTCTATCATTTTCGTACATTTATGGGCTAAGAGTATTGTTACATTGCGTCTGGAGCGCTTGTTTCAGTCAGGAACACTTTTCGTTTCACTCTAAAAGGTTTTTGTTTTCCGAAGATACGACCATTTCAATCAGATCCAGAGGTATAAAGCCTGAATACGCATTTTTAAAATTTTTGCAGAGTATTATTTTGGTTTTATTTCGGTTTTATATTATTTATTTATGGGTTTCTACTCTTTTAGCTCTGCGTATTATCTCTGCCCCGCGCCCTGTACGATCTCGGAAAATCAGAAACAGATAGGAAAAGGTGCATCTTTCGGGTAAGTTAACTGAGATCTAACCCTTGTTCTCATCGAGAAGCGAAATTTTTTTATTGTGTGAAAAGAGTTATTTTTAGCACGCTCTCCAATAACAACAACAATGATCTTGCTAAAC
>JZKD02S1675975.1:136714-205797 GCA_000966675.3 Picea glauca
ATACTTTTGAGAGATGTTCAATCGATTCTTTCACTATTCTGGGTCCCTGCGTTTACAATGTATGCTATTTATACCTGATGCGCGTTGGATCTGATCAGTGGAAGCCAGAGTGGGTCAGGGTTTACTATGGCAGGAGTCTGTCTGTTTCCTTCTACTACGATGTCTTTATTCCTACCAGTGTCTGGTATGGATTTAATTTCTGTAATACTGTTACTGCCACCCAATCTGCTATCAGCAATATGTGAAATGATCGCCATACTGCATCTGTGTTTGCTGGATATGAAGATTTTTGCAAAGTATTTCAACATTTATAGCATGTTCAGGGCTTTTGGGTTTTCAGTGTTCTCAGATGCACAGGGCTATCTGGGTATTTTGTCACCATAGATGAATCACGTTCATTTTCCTTTGCCTCCACAATGAAGTATTTGGTTCTTTTTCATCTCCATAACTTGAAGTCTATTCGTGTTTCGCTTCCCCTCGAGTGCCCTTCTTTTATTTTTTTATCCGCACATAGTATTAATATCAAAGGTGTTTCTTCTCTGTTTTCAGCACATTGAAGACGGTTGCTTGCTTTCTGGTTGTTTCTTTTCAGTTTTCAGCACATTGAAGGCGGTTGCTTGCTTTTTGTTTGTGATCATTCTGTTAATAATTTAATAATTTCCTTTGTAGTAGGTTAAAGATTTTACGAAATGATAATATTTTCAGGGAATATTTATCTGCCTGCTAAATCTATTTCTGTATTTAAAATGAATTTTGAACAACAAAAAATAATAATTCATGTAAATTTATATGATCGGATTCAAAAAAAAAATCATTTCTTAACACTTACCCTAATTACTTGGTTATCCTGTATTTACTTAATGATGCTGAATCTTTTGAAGTACTGTTTTCCTCAGTTGGTTTTTAGTGGAGATTGGTCTTTGAGATTTGTATAGCAGCTGCTAATTTGGGTCAGTTTGTTTTCTGTTCCAATCTGTTACAGGCAATCCACTTACTATGGAAGTTTTCCTGGAAATCTACATTGAGAATTCATAAATCAGAATTTTGAATGAAAATGAGACCAGTGAAATCTTCCAATTTATTGTAATATGTATAATTTTCCAATCAATTTACTGTTGTGAGTATATTTGGTCTAGGTTAGTTATTTTAATTTTCACAAATTTATGTTGATAAGCGTTTTTTAATTGAAAAATGTCAAATTAAATGAGAAATTCAGAGTGGACAAATAAAATTCATTTAATGGTGATTACCATCCAATTGATAACACAAGCGTCAATCCTTACTAAACGTAATTAACAAGTTTTACACTGTTAATAATTGGCAATTTTTTTTATCTTTTCATTCCTGCTGTTTCTAACCACATACTCCGCTGTAACCGGATTGTTTCCATTTTCCATGTTAAGAAAAGATCTATCACCGTTAAGAGGAGGTATTAATGTTCCCAACAGATGTCCACGTTACACAGCTGTTTTCATTTGGAGGTTTCACTACCGCTAAGCATGCTGCATAACCACGTTTCCACTCTGATTAGTTTGCGGATCGCCAGGATTTTGAATTACTAAATCGCTGATTTGTTTGAGGAGATTGATCCCTTGAATTGGTCAATCGTTGGTTAGTAGGCCGATCCTTTGAATCGATAGTTGAATTGCTCACTTGAATCGAGGAATTGCCGATTAGTATGCGGATGGCNTCCCTGCGTTTACAATGTATGCTATTTATACCTGATGCGCGTTGGATCTGATCAGTGGAAGCCAGAGTGGGTGAGGGTTTACTATGGCAGGAGTCTGTCTGTTTCCTTCTACTACGATGTCTTTATTCCTACCAGTGTCTGGTATGGATTTAATTTCTGTAATACCGTTACTGCCACCCAATCTGCTCTCAGCAATATGTGAGATGATCGCCATACTGCATCTGTGTTTGCTGGATATGAAGATTTTTGCAAAGTATTTCAACATTTATAGCATGTTCAGGGCTTTTGGGTTTTCAGTGTTCTCAGATGCACAGGGCTATCTGGGTATTTTGTAACCATAGATGAATCACGCTCATTTTCCTTTGCCTCCACAATGAAGTATTTGGTTCTTTTTCATCTCCATAACTTGAAGTCTATTCGTGTTTCGCTTCCCCTTGAGTGCCCTTCTTTTATTTTTTTATCCGCACATAGTATTAATATCAAAGGTGTCTCTTCTCTGTTTTCAGCGTGTTTCGCTTCCCCTTAAGTGCCCTTCTTTTATTTTTTTATCCGCACATAGTATTAATATCAAAGGTGTCTCTTCTCTGTTTTCAGCACATTGAAGACGGTTGCTTGCCTTCTGGTTGTTTCTTCTCAGTTTTCAGCACATTGAAGACGGCTGCTTGCTTTCTGTTTGTGATCATTCTGTTAATAATTTTCTTTTCAGTAAGTTAAAGAATTTAAGAAATGATGATGGGGATATTTTTCTGTATGTTAAATTTATTTCTGTATTCAGAAATGAATTTTGAACAACAAAAAATAATGATTCGTGTAAAAAAAAAGTCATTTCTTAACACTTAACCTAATTACTTGGTTATCCTGTATTTGCTTAATGATGCTAATCTTTTGAAGTACTGTTTTCATCAGTTGGTTTTTAGTGGAGATTGGTCTTTGAGATCTGTATAGCAGCTGCTAATTTGGGTCAGTTTGTTTTCTGTTCCAATCTGTTACAGGCAATCCACTTACTATGGAAGTTTTCCTGGAAATCTACATTGAGAATTCATAAATCAGAATTTTGAATGAAAATGAGACCAGTGAAATCTTCCAATTTATTGTAATATGTATAATTTTCCAATCAATTTACTGTTGTGAGTATATTTGGTCTAGGTTAGTTATTTTAATTTTCACAAATTTATGTTGATAAGCGTTTTTTAATTGAAAAATGTCAAATTAAATGAGAAATTCAGAGTGGACAAATAAAATTCATTTAATGGTGATTACCATCCAATTGATAACACAAGCGTCAATCCTTACTAAACGTAATTAACAAGTTTTACACTGTTAATAATTGGCAATTTTTTTTATCTTTTCATTCCTGCTGTTTCTAACCACATACTCCGCTGTAACCGGATTGTTTCCATTTTCCATGTTAAGAAAAGATCTATCACCGTTAAGAGGAGGTATTAATGTTCCCAACAGATGTCCACGTTACACAGCTGTTTTCATTTGGAGGTTTCACTACCGCTAAGCATGCTGCATAACCACGTTTCCACTCTGATTAGTTTGCGGATCGCCAGGATTTTGAATTACTAAATCGCTGATTTGTTTGAGGAGATTGATCCCTTGAATTGGTCAATCGTTGGTTAGTAGGCCGATCCTTTGAATCGATAGTTGAATTGCTCACTTGAATCGAGGAATTGCCGATTAGTATGCGGATGGCCCGAATCTCCGTTGAATCGCTCATCACTAACAGGGAGGAAGAGAGAGTGGCATTTGCAGAGGCTGAACGTGTCAGTAGCGATACTAGGTGCCATTCTTATTTCGATTGCAGATTCAGTGCATCCAACTAGTATGGAGTAAAGTTAATGGGAGTAAACCGTTGAGTTTGCTGCATGTCAGTTAGTTGGATGGATGGAATCTGCAATCTATTTAATAAGTTCAGGAAGATAATCCTTATATTGATTGCAGATTTCATGCATAGAATAAAGTTGATTTTGGAAAGGATGAAATTTGCAATCTAGTTAAATTTGGGTGATAAGAGGTTCAACTTGAGCAATATCTATAGGAGGGTTAACAGTTGATTTTGGAAAGGATGAAATTTGCAATCTAGTTAAATTTGGGTGATAGGAGGTTCAACTTGAGCAATATCTATAGGAGGTTTAACTTGAACAATATTTATATTCTCCTCTACTGTGAGTATTCTCTGTATTTAGTGTACTATATGCATTTTCTTTAACTCTAATTTAATTCATCCTTTGAAATTAATTACTGATCTCCTTATTGTGTTAAATTTAAACATTATAGATCTAATTTAAATTCAAATTTAGAAGGATCAAATTTAAAGTGTGAATTTTTTTTATCATTTAATTTAATTCCATATCATGTAGTGATTCCTTTGTATATAGTAATTCTTTCATATTAAATATTAAATAACAAAAAAAATCACAGCTTAAGAAAGAAACTCTCAGATATTGATAACTCGATGTTTAATGTTATATGTTGTAACATCTAACATACTATAATAAACTGTAAAATGAGTGGGCCTAATGGTTAAGAACATGTGTTTCCTCTTAAGAGATCACAGGTTCAAATCCAGAGGGGGTAGGGTATGTATACTTTCATAGACTTTACCAGTTCCACAAACAAGGGGATCTCATACACCAATTTGGTGTGCTGGCTTGGCTGTGACCTTAAAAATAGATTATTATTATTATTATTATTACTTCACTATATTTATACAATGGACCATCACAAACTGCATCTCAAAGTCTTCGACCAGAACAAGGTAAACTAGTGATCATATATCTTTTTTATCAATTTTTCTGAAGCTGTGTATGTTTTTTCTGTACATACATACTGTCCAGCCCGTTCGTTGGTGTGCATGTAATGCATCGCCAGTTTTAATGCGTACACTAGCTACCATTCAACAACAGTTTTAATCTATACTCACCTGCATCATCCCTATATCCCGGCCGTCATACTTATGAGGTTGGATTGCCTAATTGTGGACTTAGAAGTGGATCTAATTTAATCCACATTCACCCAGACCTGGACCAAAAAGATACAATAACGATATATATATATATATATTTTTTTCTTCTACTTAGACTAACATGGTAGTCACTAGCACAGCCCACTAGCAGTGGGAGAACGTCGAAAGGTATCAAGTGTTAAGTGTGCATTGGTAAATAACGTGTCGAGCATTTAGATCTACATCCCACAAAGATTAACGTGAAGTGCACCCAAATTTACAGGTCAAGGAAGTTAATATTTCAAATCAGAACCCTCCATTTAGTGTGACGATCAAGATTATTCTATCTACAATTGATCCTGTCCATACAAACCGCATTAAAAATTAAAAACATATTAAATGTGCCCATTGCCAATAGATATATGCCTTTCAGTTTGCTATGCAGTATTGAATGCTGCGGCAGGTGCATTATAGGTCATCGAATCTGAATTGCTATTCAAATCTGATGACCTATAATCCACCTTAAACTACTGCTATGCAGCATTGAATACCTGCGGCAGGTGCATTATAGGTCATCAAATCTGAATTGCTATTCAAATCTGATGACCTATAATCCACCTTAAACTACTGCTATGCAGCATTGAATACTGCAGTAAGTGGATTATAAACCGTTAAATCTAATTGCTATTCAAATCTGATGATCTATAATCCACCTACTACATTATTCAATGCTATTCAAATCTAACAACTTATAATCTACCTACATACTGGATACTTTTCAAATCTAACAATCTATAATCCACGTACTACGTCAGCATGCTGGATATTGCTAGCAGACCAACACTGTCACTGGTTATCCAACGCCCGGGGGCCTTCCATTCGATCATCAAATAGCCAGCGTGGTGGAATATCGGTTGAGTGAAGAACAATTAAGAGTCTACACTTATCTAAGATCAAGGATGGATGAAGAGGGGTGGCTGCCTGTTGCACTGACAGCATCTATGAAACCGTTGATTATCACATTCCTCAACATTGTTCTTTAAATAACATAAAATAATAATTTTATACAAATTTATGTATTTGGATTCTAAAAAAACATTACATCTAACCGTTAAACAATGCCATGCCTTTCTACATTTGACTAAATACCCCTTTAATCAATACCTACATTGATCACTTAACAATTCTAGAAACAATTCCCTTTCATAAATGTGTGGAAAAATTAAAAAATAATATGGCCTTGTCAGTTATTCCCTTGGAGAAATGTATGAGTCGGTTTGCTGTCAATGTCTATCCCCTTGCATAAATGTGTGGAAAAGTTAAAAAATAATATGGCCTTGTCAGTTATTCATTGGAGAAATGTATGAGTCGGTTTGCTGTTAATGTTTATTGACTTTTTAGTTCTTTTTCGTACATCAATCAGTTTTATAAGCCTCAACTGAGGCGGGAGAAATGTATGAGTCGGTTTGCTGTTAATGTTTATTGACTTTTTAGTTCTTTTTCGTACATCAATCAGTTTTATAAGCCTCAACTGAGGCGGTTGCAAGTTTCTTATAGTCACATGCTCATTATGCATATTATGCCCGCTTTTAGGAATTTGTAGTGGGACTGGTTTCACCGAAGGTAAACAACCGCCTTCTTGCATGTAAGGTATTATATTCCACTGCACGCAGTTTCAATTTTCCAGTCACCTAAACTCGGAAAATAAATTACATGCGATCATAATGCATAATGTCGATTCATTGATTTGAGATGACGTATAATATGGAAAAGTTCAACAAGGTTTTTATATTAATTTTGTGGGGCCTATTTTAAAGGTTTTAAGTTTTTATTTTATTTTTTCTAGCTACTATTACCAAAATATTGTGGCTTTTGTTGGTAAAATTGTAATTTTATAGTGTTAACATTTTGTTTTTGAATGCATAAATTTATTCAGTTTTTTAAAAAATTATCAAGGCATCTGATATATGTAATCTCAATCATTGAAATTTACAATTCCAACTATTTTTTTAAGTTTCTAAACTGATTTTAGATAAAACCCATGCGAAAAAATGTCCAATAAAAAGTAAACAACCTTTAAACTACTTACATAATAACTTTGAAAAACAATTCTTTATTGCGCCCTACAATCCAGTATGGGAGAGATGTCCATGTAACATATCTCATTAAAATAATAATAAAGCATTAAATTAATAATAAAAAAAATAAAATTTATTAATAAAATACTTTGAATGAATAACAATCACTATATATATATATGGAGTTCATAGCGATATATATGGAGGAGTTAGTAATTGGGATATAGGTGTTGTAACATAACACATTAAAATGAATTGGAATAATATTTCTCTGCTGTTTTTATTTTTTTACAAGCAATTGTCGGTGAGGGGAACTTCTCTACGGTTTTTCAAATGCTCTTTGTAATTTTGAATTTTTTTTAGCACTTGGGCTCATCAACTACAACTTGACATACTTCTAACGACACATCACACTCCATCTCATCCATAAAATTACTTCCAACTTGGAACTCTTCTGTAACCATGTTTACATTGTGTTTGGGGGTGTAACGTCCCTGGCCGTCAACCCCACGACCGAGCATACACTACTGTGCGGAAACAACATTCTCATACTTATATATAACATGAATTAAGTCATATTGCACACATTTAACTAAACCAAACAGAGTAATCACAGAATTACGTCTAACATGCAAGTTTAATGGGATTAACAGTAATTCATGATTACAATGGAATACATGATAATATTGCAAAAATCACAGACATGCATATACTTATAAATTAAGTACAAAATTAACACTTATCTTTTATTACTGGTGTAATTCCACCAACCACGTGCAGGCCTTCCACGAACCTCCCAGCCTTAAACCATGCTATTCATCACGCTCAGCAGTGGGTCACCCCCGAGCTGGGACTAAGCTCCACCCAAGGCAAGGAATCCTAGTCTAGGTTGAAGTTACAGGGAAAACTGCACAGAATAATAGGAAGGATTCTTCCCAGGATGCCTTCTTACGCCCACTACTCACAGACTCTCATTCCCCACATGTTTGTTTCGCCTGGGAGTATACACCTTCACAAGCACAGTCCATCAGTGCTTCACCTCCCTCTCTGGGCCTCGGCAACAGGTCGGATCAGGAAGTCTCAGAGCTCCGTAGCTAGTGTTGGACTCTCTCTGGGAGAAAACTACTTCCCAACAGACCATTCACTTGGGAAAGAGCTGCTCACAGGCATGACAACCCGTCTCTTCAACCACGGGCCTAACCACCCGACTCTTCCACCAGCTTCCACTTCAATTCCTGCAAGGTGAGGATAACAACAACAACAATAACAATTCAGTTAACTCACGGGTGACAACAACAACATGAATTTGGGTATGGAAATCCAAAAACGACAACAGACCACACTAAGACACAACACAGTTCAGGCCATATCTAGGATATTTCATCTTCACTATAAAACAACACAGGTTGGTTTCATGGTTTTCTATTTTCAGAGATGCGTGAGGTTATGCAAAGGTCGATCCCAAAGCTCAACATAATTCACAGAGAATAGAAAATGAATAGCGAACAATGTTCCCGTGAGGGTTTCCTTCATTGTGCGCGTGTATGCAGAGGCAGACGCATAGGCAATACGGTTCAAACGCCCCAGATCCCCCGCAAACTCAGGCGGAGGATGACATAATGAGGAGCGAACCCCCCCCACGGTTGACTTCTGCAGCTTTTAACTGCATGTGCCTGGGTTGACACACGTCGCCCATGAAGCTGCATGCGCTCCATCAACATGCGTTCCTCTCCAGGAACTTAGGACAACACTCAAAATTGTCCACCTTAGTTTTAAAGAAATAATAATAATAAAATTTTATCCCTTTCTAGAGGTAAGCCCCCTAGATTAGCCCCTAGGCCCAACACTTAGCCTTTCTTTCCACCTTTCAGCCCCCATTCCCTTACCCACTATGTGGAAGATTAGTCCCCCATCACTCATTCATCGTGGTCAGTCTGCATGCAGCGGTGTTCATATTTTTATTAACATTTTGCATGATTACATATACAAAAACAGGCTCATGGCTTTAACACTTAGGCTCTCCAGCCTAATAAACTCATAAGCCTTACCAACTTATCAATACTTGGCTCACCAGCCTACAAAACATGATTTACAATTCATAAACATGATTACAACAGGGCTCGTCCTTAGGGATATTACAATCCCCACCCCTTATTTTTGCACTGTCCTCAATGCAACTTTCACACAACATCAACAAGATTTCCAAAATCTTAAAAAATATGCGGGTATTTTGCCTGCATAGCCTCTTCATGCTCCCATGTTGCGTCCTCAAGATCGTACCAAGTCCACTGGACCTTTACAAGCCCTATAGCTCGATTCTGRAGCTATTTGTTTTTTTTGTCCAATATGCGCACAGGATGCACTTGCATGATACCTTCTTGTTCCACYTGAATCACATTCCAATCGATAACATGATTAGCATCAGGTATATATTTCTTAAGCAATGAAACATGAAACACATTATGTACAATCATGGATGCAGGTAATGCAAACATATATGCAACTGGCCCAATCTTTTCTAGGATTTCAAATGGCCCACAAAATCTGGCTGTCAACTTGGCACAATTTCCCAGCTTCAGGGAACTTCTATTAGCTTTTACTTTCAGGAAAACATGATCACCCACTTTGAATTCTCTGTGGGTTCTGTTTTTGTCAGCATAACTTTTCTGCCTGTCTTGGGCAKCTTTTAAATTCTGCTTAATTTTAAGCATTTGCTCTTCCATTTCCTTGAGCAACTATGGCCCAATTACTGCCTTGTYAGCTGGATTATTCCAACTTACTGGAGTATTGTGTTTTCTGTCATAAAGTGCTTCAAATGGGCTCATCTTCAATGATACTTGATACCCGTTGTTGTAAGCGAATTCTACCAAGTGTAGGTAGTCTTTCCATTTTGATGGTTTGTCCATCACATACATTCTCAGTATTTCTTCTACCACTTTGTTCACCCTCTTTGTCTGTCCATCAGACTTAGGATGATAAGTTGTACTRAAGTTCAGATTCGTTCTGAATCCTTTCTAGAAATTCGAGGTGAATTTCGGGTCTCTGTCRGACACAATTGTTTTAGGAATTTCGTGCAATCGTGCCACTTCACAAAAATATCAACAACATCTGCTGCCTTGTGAGTAGTTTTCAGTGGAATAAAATGGGTAGCTTTTGTAAGCTTGTCCACCACTACCATGATCAAATTGTGCAACTTGCCTGTTCTGGGCAATCCTGTAATAAAATCCATTGTCACCACTTCCCACTTCCATTCAGGAATGGGCAAAGGTTGTAGCAACCCTGCTGGGTGCCTGTGCTCAGCTTTAACCTTCTGGCATTCCATACATCTAGCAATGTATTCTACAATCTCTTTCTTCATACTTGGCCAGAAATAATGGCTCTTGACTGCTGCCACAGTCTTTTAATATCCAGGGTGCCCCGCATAAGACACATTATGCATTTCATGAAGAATCATAAGTTTCACGTCCTGGACATTAGGTACATAAATTTTGTTCTTGTACAGAAGTATCCCATCGGTTTCCAATTTGTAATTTTCCACTTTTTGTGGAATCTTACTCTGCTGTAGTTTTGCTACCAAGTCTCTGTACTACAAATCTACATTTGCAGCTTCCAAAATTCTATCCTTAATATCAGTCCTGTACATACTAATGGCTTAAGCATGTAAGTTGTGCACCTTTCTGCTGAGTGCGTCGGCCACCTTGTTTTCCTTCCCTTTGATATGCTTGATATCAAAGTCGTATTCACACAGAAACTCCAGCCGCCTACTCTGTCTGGCATTTAAGGTAGGTTGGTCAAACAACTATTTCAGACCGTTGTGGTCTGTTCTCAATTCAAATCTCCTTCCCATGAGGTAATGTCTCCATTTTCTTAGAGCGTGAATGATTGATGCCAACTCCAAATCGTGAATGGCATAATTCTTTTTCATGTTCTTTCAGCTTCCTGGACTCATAACAGATTACGAATCCATTTTGACTGAGAACTCCTCCCAACCCTTCTTTGCATGCATCTGTGCACACCATGAAATCCACATTTGGATCTGCAATTCTCAAGATTGGAGCGCTGGTTAACAACTGATTCAATCGCTGGAAACTTTTCTCACACTCTTCAGTCCACTGAATTTTTTTTTCCTTCCTTTGCAAGGAAGTGATAGGGTGAGCTATCTTTGAGAACCCTGCGATAAACCTTCTGTAATAGCCCGCTAGACCCATAAAGGATCTAACTTAAGCCACATTCCTTGGCACTGACCATTCTCTGATGGCCTCAACCTTCTCAGGATTCATGACGATCCCTTCTTCTGAAATAATGTGCCCCAAGTAATGGATCTTCCTTTGATAAAATGAGCATTTGCTCAACTTGGCATACAATTGGTGTTCTCTCAACACTTGTAGCACCATCCTCAGGTGTTGTTCATGCTCTTCCTCTAACTTGGAATACACCAGAATTTCATCTCGGAAGACTATGACAAACTTGTCTAGATAGTCCCTGAATACACCATTCATCAAGCACATAAAAACAACAGGTGTGTTCGATAGCCCAAACGGTACCACTGTGAACTCGTAATGATCATACATTGTTCTAAAGGTGTTGTTGTTGATGTCTTCATCCTTTATTCTTACCTAGTGATATCCTGATCTGAGATCTATCTTCAAAAATATTTTCGCACTTTTCAACTGATCGAAAAGATCGTTGATCCTCGACAGAGGATACTTGTTCTTGAAAGTTACTTTGTTCAACTCTCTGAAATCAATGCACAACCTCAACGTCCCATCATTCTTCTTCACGAACAAGACCAGGGCACCCCAAGGTGACACGCTTGGGAAAATGTACCCCTTCTTTAGAATCTCTTCATGCTGCAATTGCAAGTCTTTCAGCTCTGGCGTACTCATTCTATAAGGAGCTTTTGACACTGGAGCCGCTCCAGGCATCAAATTTATAGAGAAATCGATATCTCTCTTCGGAGGTAGTATGGGTACCTCATGAAATACGTCTTCAAACTCTGTTAGTACTGCATGGTCTCCAATATTTGAGACTTCATCTCTAGATGCTTCCTCCACACATGCTGCAAACAATTGATAGCCTTTCCTGTAGCACTTTTTCAGTTGCATTGTTGAGATTTCTCTAACAACCACAGCTCTGGGAATTCCTTGGACTGTTTTCCGATTCCCCTGCTCATCCAGGAAAGTAAATTCCTTGTTACGAAAGTCCAAGAGGGAATGGTGCTGGTCCAACTAGTCCATCTTGATTAAACAGTCATAAGAGCCTAAAGGCATAATATTCAATTCAGCCTTCGTTCTCAATCCCTTCGTGTCCATAGGACAGGACTTAACCAACTCAGTGGCTTTCCTCTTGGTTCTTGTATCCAACTGCACTAACCAAGACTTTTCGTGTTTGCTTCTTGAGAAATGCAAACTTTCCACCACCCTAGGATCTACATAAGTATGGCTAGCCCCTGAATCAATTAAAATAATAAATGGTCGGTTGTTAATCATACCTTTCACTTCAATCACGTGCGATTGAAATTCAGCTTGCTTATTGTCCAGGGCCACATAGATCCTTGGAAATATACTGCCCATGTCCTCCACTATTTCAACTTGTTGAACATTATGGACAACTCTTGCTTTGCCATTTTTATGGGGACAATCTCTGTACTTGTGGTTCTCTTTACAAACCCAACACTGAATGGGCGTCTGTCTCGGCCTTTGTTTCCGCACTTCAGCCATTCTCGGCTCTCTAAATGATGGTTGTCCTTGATGACTATTTCTAAAAAAGGGAGGTTTGTTTTCCTTCTGCCTCTGTTCTTTCTTAAACTTCTTCTGGTCATCCCAAGCCTTCTGAAAGGTAGGCTTTTCTCTTTGATGTTCATATAAGCATTTCACTCTTCTTATTGTTTCTTCCATAGTCTTAGGATAATCATACTGAATCTTTTCCCCAATGGGAGATCGCAGTCCACTCAGATACCTCCAAATCTTGACAGCCTCATCTTTGATGAATGGAACATACTTTAGTAATTCCAAAAACCTTCGTTCGTATTCATCAATGGTCATGCTACCCATCTTGAGTTCGAAGAACTCCTTCATCTTTCTGTCATAGTATCTTTTAGTCAGATATTTCCTCTCGAAATACCTCTTGAATTCCTTCCAAGTGATATCTTTCTCTCTAATGTGTTGCACCTGCACAAGCTGATCCCACCACATGGATGCTTTTCCTTTTAGTTGACACATCACAATTATTCCTTCTGCATAAGAGGAATAATTCTGCAGTTGGAAATATTTTCTCATGCCAAGCAACCATGTTTCAACATCTTCCTACTTCTTATGTTCTCCATCAAACATAGGAGGCTTAATCTTGTTCATCTCCCCTTTCAATTCATTCACTTCATATCTTCGGTGTTTTCTGGTAGGGGATGGGTTTGAACTATTGTGTGCTTCTTTACAAGAATTCTTTGGGGAGCGACGACGATCTCTGCTACCACTCCTCGATCTTATTTTTCTCTCAAGGGTCCTGCGACTCCCTGTTTTGCTTGTGTCACTCTCCTTTTCCAATTTCCTTTCTATTCTTTCCAGGCTTTTCAACATCTTTAAGTTGAATTCACCCTGCTGATCCCTGACCCTCATGAGATTTCGGCTATCGGCTCGGCGAGCCTGGGCATCTTTCTGCAATCTTTCAATGATTTTCATCATATGCCCTTCCTTATCCAATTCTCTTCCGTGCCCATTGGAGTTCGATCCTTYGACTCTCAAGTTGACATCCCTTCCTTCTCTTTCATTCTCTGAACTGGAAGCAATCCACGCCTCTTCCATTTCTATACTCGACGTTGATTTGTGACTGTCCTGACAATCGTTGAACTCTGCACACACAACGTGTAGTCAACAGAAGTTTGTCAGGCTTTAAACCCTTAATAAAACTACAACATTCATAAACCAACGCGAATAAGAAAACGTTTTGATTTCACGAATCTTTTGATCTCTGCTCGGCTTTGTAACTTTCGAGCGATAGCTCCCTCTTCCTTAGTCCCCAACCCATGAGATCATGGGTCGTGACCAAACGTTAGAACACTAGGTGCTACTCAGGATTTCAGCCATCGGAGTTTTCAAGGCACACACTAGACTTTCTCTTGAGATTTCGATTACCGAACTCCTGAAAATGGGTGGATCAACGTTCCACGTCTACACAAAAAACAATGGCTGAAAACCACTGTGGTCTCTCTGCCCTCGAATTTTTTGGGACTTCGGGACCTCGTAACTTCGGATCTCGGGACCTTGGGACTTTGGGCCTCGGGAGTCCCCACACTTACTTCTTCCCAATCTTTCGACATCCGAAATTTCGATTTACTTTACCCTCCGGGCCCACGTAATACAACTGTCACTAATTAAACGGTGGCACGTAGCATGCTTAGGAGGGTCCATGTCACCTTCGACGACATCATCGGGTCCTACCACGTTCACTTTTCTTTTCGGGACTTCGGGTTTCGAGAGTTTGTGCATTAACACATCCCACTTCTCCCAATTGCCAAAATTCTGAAATTGCAATTTATTCCTCTGCTTGGTACAACAGTCAAGTTATTTTCCTAAGATCTACGGTGTAGATCTTCCTCGGGATTTCGAGCATCGAGAGTTCGTGCATCAGCACATCTCATTTTCCCCGATAGTCAAAATTCCGAAAGGTTTCCAGGATAACCTTCCTGCACCTTCTCCAGATCTGACGACCGTAAGGGTTTCCTTTGCTTCCAAACAGATCCTACGGCTCCAACACCTCAAGTGTTGAGCTCTCTCTCTTGGTGTCCAAATACCACGTCGACTACGGTTTAATAATACCGCTACACCTCCTGAGCTTTGTAACAGGACCAAGTATCTTCTTGGCACTCAATAACGTTCTAAGGTTCGAAAATTGGTTCTTCCAAACACAATTTCAACCTGAAAATTTGGGTCCAATGACCACTTATCCAGCCCACTCAGGCTCAGCGTTGAAACCTTCGCTCTGATACCATACTGTAACATCCCCGACCATCAACCCCATGACCGGGCATACGTTACTATGCAGAAACAACATTCTCATACTTATATATATAACATGAATTAAGTCATATTACACACATTTAACTAAACCAAACAGAGTAATCACATAATTACAACTAACATCCAGGTTTGATTGGATTAACAGTAATTCATGATTACAGCGGAATACATGATAATATTGCAAGAATCATAGACATGCATATACTTATAAATTAAGTACAAAATTAACACTTATCTTTTATTACTGGCGTAATTCCACCAACCACATGCAGGCCTTCCACGAACCTCGCAGCCTTAGACCACGCTGCTCATCACGCTCAGTAGTGGGTCACCCCTGAGTTGGGACTAAGCTCTACCCAAGGAAAGGAATCCTAGTCTAGGCTGAGGTTATAGGGAAAACTACACAGAATAACCAGAAGGATTCTTTCCAAGATGTCTTCTTACGCCCACTACTCACGGACTCTCATTCCCCACATGTCTGTTCCGCCCAGGAGTATACACCTTCAGAAGCACAGTCCATCAGTGCTTCATCTCCCTCTCTGGGCCTCGGCAACAGGCTAGATCAGGAAGTCTTAGAGCTCCGTAGTTGGTGATGGACTCTCTCTGGGAGAAAACCACTTCCCAACAGACCCTTCACCTGGGAAATAGATTCTCACAGGCCTGACAGCTTACCTCTTCAACCACGGGCCTAACCACCTGACTCTTCCACCAGCTTCCACTTCAATTCTTGCAAGGTGAGGATAACAACAACAACAATAGAAATTTGGTTAACTCACGGGTGACAACAACAACAAGAATTTGGGTATGGACATCCAAAAACGTCAACAGACCACACTAAGACACAACACAGTTCAGGCCATATCCAGGATGTTTTGTCTTCACAATAAAACAACACAGGTTGGTTTCACGGTTTTTTGTTTTCAGAGATGCGTGAGGTTATGCAAAGGTTGATCCTAGAGCTCAACAAAATTCACAGAGAATAGAAAATGGATAGCGAACAATCTTCCCATGAGGGTTTCCTTCACTATGCACGTGTATGCAGAGGCAGACGCATAAGAAAAATGGTTCAGATGCCCCAGATCCCTCGTGAACTCAGGCAAAGGATGACAGAATGAGGAGCGAACCACCCCCATGGCTGATTTCTGCAGCTTTTAACTACATGTGCCTGGGCCGACACATGTCGCCCATGAAGCTGCATGTGCTCCATCAACATGCGTTCCTCTCTAGGAACTTAAGACAACACTCAAAATTTTCCACCTTAGTTTTAAAGAAATAATAATAATAAATTATTATCCCTTTCTAGAGGTAATCCCCCTAAATTATCCTCTAGGCCCAACACTTAGCCTTTATTTCCAACTTTCAGCCCCCATTCCCTTACCCACTCTGTGGAAGCTTAGTCCCCCATCACTCATTCATCATGGTTGGTCTGCACGCAGTGGTGTTCATGTTTTTATTAACACTCTTAGTGAGGTAAAAAAAAGGTCGTCTCATTTAGTTAGAAAGAGAAGACTCAAATAAACAATTCATTTGGTTTAAAATATCATAAAATGGGAACATCATCAGAATTGCAGCATGTTATTTTACCCCACAAGTTTCAAAAACTTACAAAGGTAGGGGGATTGACCACAAAGAGCCCTTTACATCAATAAAAAATGATATTGCAGTGTACTCTCAACTAAGTGAAGTCCTTATAGTGGATGATTTCAATGCTAGGACAACAAGTGAACAAGCTAGTATTCTTCGTTGTAAGGAAGACTGCAATCCCATTTGGCTTATAGAAGAAAAAAATCATCAGTGGACAAGAGTTTCAGAGGACAAAAAAAGCTGCAACCTTTTTGGGGAGCAGTTGCTTACTCTATGTGGGGCATTTGTCTTAATCATTTGTAATAGGTTGGCTAGATGGGCAAATTCTAGTAATTTCACCTGCAATACCTACAATGGAGAAAGTGTAGTAGACTATGAAATTTGCTCACATGTCTTGTGTGAGAAAATGGAGGAAGTTTTATTGGTAAACAAATATGGGAGTTGAAATCCTATCATAGACCAATCTATTTAAGTTTCACTTGGGTTGAACAGCAGCAGCGTGGGACAACATATCAGTGCATTCAACAACCTCCTTCAAAGGGAAGAATTATTTTGACTCAAAAAAATTGTAACACCTTCAAGATAGCGCTAGAGATGTTGTTTAACAAAGAGAAAATTCCGTCCCAGGGCCTCCATAGTCATGAGTTAACAAATTTAATTAAAAGCGCACTTACAGAATGCAAAAGAGCAAAAATTAGGAAATCTGAAAAAAAAATAAAATGATTTCTGGTTAATGCTTGGTTTGATGAGGAATGCAAAGCAACAAAGAAAAATTTGAAAGAGTCAAGCCAGAAAAAAATAAATATACAAGCCTACAAGAAAATTATAAGAAAGAAAAAAGTCGATTTCATGGTCTCAAGAAGGGAGGAACCAATCTTCTTGGGGAAAAATAACCCTAAGTTATTTTGGAAAGAACTTCAAACGAGAAAGAAACAAATGGAAAATAATATCACAGCTTATCAATGGTTTGATTATGCAAAGCAGCTTTATGAGAAATAGCCTAAGGTTGACCCCCCTCCCTTGGTCAACACTACTACTAATCTCTTCACAGTGCAAGAGATTGAGGTGGGTATCAAAAAGTTGGGTGTTGGAAAAGAAAAATATTTAGTTCAACTCCAAGCAGAATATCTAAAGTGGGGTTCAAAAACTCTTGCACCTCACATTATGAAAATTTTCAACAACATCATTCAGTAGGGATTCCTTATAGATTGGACAAAGAGCCTAGCAATATCGTTTTTCAAGAGTGGGGATGTCAACAATCCCTCCAACTATAGGACCATGATGGTAAACCCCTTGTTTGCAAAGTTATTCACAAGTATGTTAGAAAATAGAATCAGCAAGTGGGCAGAAGAAGGAGATAAGCATGCTAGAGGGTGAGCAGGTCTTAGACCTAAACACTCAATGACTGATCACAGTATAAATCTAAGGCACATCATTGAAAAAGTGTGGAAGAAGAAAGAGGAAGCCTTTTGTTGCTTTGTTGATTTCAAAAAATATTTTGACACGGTCCCTAGAGATAAGCTTTGGCTTAGAATGGAGGAACTTGGGGTTCCTATGCATCTTAGAGCAGTTGTCCATAAGATATATGAGGAGGTTAAAGTCAAAATCAGAACGTCAACTGGTACCTCCGAAAGTTTTAGGAGTGATATCAGGGTCAAGCAAGGGTGCCCATTGTCCCCTACCCTTTTTGGTTTATACATAGACAAACTTGAAGAGTAGTTAAACTTACATGAGGGTTATGGTGCTCTTTTGGGAAAGTTTGTGATAAGGATTCCTTTGTGTGTGGATGACCTTATTTTGATTGCCAAATATGCTCTTGGGTTGCAAGAATAGTTAATTTCCCTTGAGCACTTTTGTAAAACAGTGGGGATGCAAGTCAATACTAGAAAGACAAAAGTGGTAGTTTTCTCTAGCAAAAGAAAACATAATCAACATAAGTTCTACTTTGATGGAAGCACTTTTGAAGAAGTGGGAGATCACAAATACCTCGAAATTGACTTCAACAAAAATCTAAGTTGGGAAGGTTGCATAAAGAAAAGAACTTTGGGAGGTTGGAAATCATTATATGCTTTCCAAAATAGGTGCAGAGAGGAAGAGCTATGGGATTGGAAAACTATGCAAGCTCTCTTTGGGATTTTAGTAATCTCGGTGGTTCTCTATGGTTGTGAAGTGTGGGCCAACAGTACATCTGACTTACAGTGGAAGCAAATTGAGAAGATTAAAAAACGCTTGATTACAATCAAGTTAAAATTAAAAGTTCAGTCCCTTATGATATCATGTTGAGTGAAATGGGGGATGCTCCTATTGAAGCAATTGTTATGGTGTGTCTCATAAGATATCTAAAAAAAATGAGCAAATGGAAGACGGTCAGTGGCATAAGGTCACCTTCAATGATATATTGTGAAAAAGAAAGAAGACGCAGATGTGGGAAAATATTAAATGGATTAGTAAATGGGATATTCACTTGAATAGGTGCCCTACGAACAATAAAGAGAGAAAGACTTTTGTTATTGATAGGTTCCACAAGAGAACTTGGGATAAAGGGCTAGGGAGAAAGAAAGAGTATTATATTGAAGAGTTTAACCCCACATAATTTCATCATAAAAAATAATACATAGGGACCAATATATCTTGGAGAGACAAAATGATTATTTCCCAATTAAGAACCAATTCCCATCAACTCCATTGTGAAACTGGGCGTTGGAAAAGACCAAAGGAAGCTTGGGAAGAAAGCGTGTGTATGTTTTGCACCTACGGAAAAGTGTAACAGAAAAACATTTCATTTTAGAGTGTGAATCCTTCAAAGATAGTAGGGACAACTATGTAAGTATCTTGACAACTAGCTCTTGGAATAATTTATTCAACAAGGGGACAATGGAGAAATTCGGGGAGCTCATCATCAAGTTGAACAGGGAAATGGATGAAATGCAAAAATTGATGTGTAAGGCGGTTTGTCCCATAGGCTATTGTTATCCTTGTGGACGTTAAAATATTTTTCTTTCTTTCTTTCATTGAGATTTTTGAGTACCGAAGATGTCCCTTTTAGGGTCGTCGATGAGTACTGGAGCACTGGTATCATGGGTATGGCACTGGAATTGGTCCCATTTTCATTGTCCTATTATGTCCTCTCTAGTTTTCATCGGAGCTTGTCTTTGTACGGTCCTCGGTCTATCATCGACCAAGTTCGTTTCATGACCCTCAGTGAACACCAAAGTTGTTCCAGCCAACTTTTTTGGTGTCGTTCAGAGACATTCTTCTTAAGTTCTTCGGTCTTTCCATTAAATTTGTCAATGACTTCGAAGAATTTTAAGTTAACTTCATCGATCGAATGGAGGACTTCCTTTTAATCTTGTCAATGTGAATCAGAGTTGTTTCTTTCATGTGTTTTGATCTCATCAAAGCACTTCTCTTTAACTTTGTCGATGTGAAATGGTGAGTTTCAGCGAAAAAAAATTTAACTCTATCGATGAAACTTGGTTTCCTTTTTTACTATATCTCTAGTCAATTATCTTACTTAAAGTAACTAGTGTTCTCTTTGATGCTTTGGCGTTGTCTACAAATTTCTCTTCCATGTGATTCGTGTTTGTGAGTTTTTCTAAACCCTTCTTAAATGCTGATATATTTAAAAGAAATTTAAATTTAAATAATTTAGATTTAATTAAAATAAAAAATATTAAAGTTTAAATTTGTGATTATATCACTTAAACATGCTAATGTCATCCCCCTATTGTTCATCTCTTTTGCAAATATCAAATTTAAATAATTTAAATCTTAAATAATTTAATGTTAATATATCAAGTCTTAAAATAGCTTGTATAAAACAAACCTTTTACCCAAAGTAGCTTTGTGGACGCGAGAACTTAAGAATGTGGACCTATGGTGTTGTCGTTTGAGGGGATTTCCAAGGCTCATAACTCTCTCATACGATGTCAAATTTGAATTTCATCTCTTGTGCCATGAAAAGTGCAGATAGGCACTTTATGTGATCCCACTAATCATGCCATTCAAACATTTCATCGGTGTAATGACTGACAAGATTGGTTTAGGCAAGAATCCCCCAACGATGGTTTTGATAGTTTCGGACCTCAGATTATGATTCTACGAGTTGTGTTGGAATCATAATGGAGAAAATCATATAGTTGGCCTATTTTGGGGATGAAAATTTCATTTTGACGAATGTCAAAAAATTTCTCTCAAAGGTGTTTTTAAATAAAATTTTGGGTCCTTCTTTCGTTGTCGCTTCATCCAAATTAAATTATGTCAGTTTCTATGTCATGTGTGATATATAAGATCTTATTTCATTAATTTAAATTGAGGTAATATGTCACGGGAATAGAAATATAAGTTTGCAAAAATGGCTAATTGACGTTCGAGGCGCTTAACACGGGTTTGAAGCCGAGGTGACCGATTTTCCTTCAAGATACATTTCAGAGCCAACACAAGACCAATAGGTGTTGTGGTTAACCCATCTAATGCTAGAAGACACTTTCATAATCAATATTTATTCATAAAATCAAGAAACGCAAAGTAAACATGATGGTATAGTATGCGCGACGAAAGTTGTTGGCAACATAAACAAACTTCAATATGGGCCACGACATAAAGAATATTAAGCATGGGAGATATTAGTCATGAAATATCCATTTAGGCGTGGAGATCATAGTCATTGGAAAAGGTAGGGAGACCGTCGAATGGCACAACAAGAAGGATCTGAGCCAAGAGGAGGATAAGATAGGCCTCAAGACAAAGGTGTGCCTTATTGACTGGGTCAGTGTTGGAAAGAGGAACAAGAACAATGTTGGTACGTCCAATACTGATGAGGGGATAACATCCTTTTGTTAGCGCATCTAAGACAAAAGAGGATATATTATCAACACGTAGTTTTTCGGCGAGGGAGAGACGTACCTCACTGATATGCAGTGTATCAGAGAGAAAGGGAGGAACAATGTCGATATGTGATGTATCAACAAGGGTGAGAGGAATTCATTTGGTTAAATGCATGCTTGCGGCGAAGATAATCGTATGAACATTGCATATGTGTCGGCGTTGATCACACGAACTGCATTGGTGATAAAGATGTGTGTCAGTGAGGTTTAGCGAAAACACGCTAGGGCATCATCCAAGTTCCAAGGATGGTGGTCTATGTATAGGTGAAGAAATCATTGGCGCGTCAATGTGTAGGTGGATGAAAGGATGCGTTCACCGATACACTATGTATTGGCATAAGAAGAGGGAACTCACTGAAGTGTGGATCGACGAGTTGAAATGATATGAAGAGAAAATGGAAATGGTAAAGAGGGAAGAGTGGGATGAAAAATTAGGCTTATTCATTCGCACACGAGAGAGGGTGTGAGGGTTCTAGTAGGAATATTTGGAGGGGATCCCAATTTCTTGTCTTTGAGAAATGGTAATAAAAGAAAAATTTGGAGGTTGTTGTGTAGTCTCAATAGTACCTTAGGGTGAGCATATAGAGGATAATTTATGGCCTTTATATTTTTTCAACTACAACACATTTGGGCCTTTATCCCCTTCTTCCCATGAAATAAGGTACAAGCCCTTATTAGGGTAAATAAGCCTGAAAACCCAAAAGATGAGGAAACGAAGGGGAATAAGCATGGAAAGTGGTGAGTATGGATGGGAATGGTACGATGACCCTTCAAGGAGAACCCCTAGTAGCAATATTTTTCCTGAGGGTGACCTACTTACTAGGAAACCATGTCAACCACCAAGGTGAAATGAGGAAAAAGGTATAATTTCCAAGAAAACGTTTTCATAATCAAGAAAAGGTTCTCTGGATTATGCTCAAATGCTTCAATTATTAAAATGACACTTACCATGAGATTGTACTTATTACCTATTGAAGCAAGACATGTTGTCCTCTATGGGCCAAGTTGGTGTGGTGGACGTTGTTGTTGTCAATAAATGGTGATGTGTGGTAAGAGGAGGGTCTATGTCCACTCATCTGGATCTTAGCACTCTATGTCTTCAACTTGCAAGCCTCAATACATCCTCTCCTTAGAAACCCCTAGCTTTAGGGGTAACAAGTTCAAATATCCTTGATCAAATGCATCATTTTCTATCTTACTAATGCATTATGAGAAATAAAAGAAAATTGTTTCTCATAGATCTATTAATATTGAAAATTTATTAACATTAATCTTACCTATTGTCTCTAGTACAATGGAATGATTCACATCTTAGTGGTTGTTCACCGCTACATGGATCCTGTGAGCTTTACCCATATCAAAATTTTTAGTTTGACTCTACTCCTAGATAACTCATCTATATACACATGGACACTCGCTCTGCAAATACAGTCATCCACAAGTCCAACACCCCCTCTTATGTGTTTGACTTTAACTCCCAAACTAAGTAAAAGTAGCTTTACTACTCTATGGTGTTTGTCAAGTTTTCTACATTGATGGCCTATAAGGTGGCCTCTAGATCCTTTTCAATCATCTTTGGGTACTCATCAAGTCTCCTCTTGGAACACACTTGCATTCTATTTTAGGTATCGATACACTAACTAGTTGTGATACATATCTTTGTACACCTGAAGGTCTCAGTGATCTAAACTTACTACCACCCACAAGTTTTTCCTCGGGTATTATGGCCCTCTGAACTACCTCATACAAAGTACACAACACCAATATCCTAACCTTATAACTCATGTTATAATTCAATCCATACACAAATTTTGTGTGTTCAAATTTGGTGCATACCTTAGCAATTCCATAAATCTTGCCTCATATTATGGTATTGATTTACCATTCTATCTTAATGAGTTGAAATCATTTAGTTGTCTCTCAATACAATGCTCTGAGAGATAGCATTCTCTAAAATGTTCTTCAAATAACTCTCGTTAAATTCAGACACATCCATCCCTAACTAGAGCAATAAGATCCTCTATCAAAGTAACACACTTCCTTTTAGCTAGAAATTACCCATACACACTTTAATATTACAGGTGTAGTCTCTTAGTGCAAAGCATGTTACCATATTCTCGAACCATGTTTCAACTACATGTCCATCAATAGAGCCCCAAAATTATAGAAACTTTACTTTTTCTTACTTTCTATGAACATAGTTGCAAGATTTTACAATCCTTCAACGTGTATTGAAATAACTCCTCTTCTATTTCTAATATGTTCATTAGTGCATTTGACATCATTTGGAATGAATGCATCATGGATATCACTTCTATAGAAGGCACATGTCCTTGTTCTTGTGTATGATCCTCTTATATTAATGGAGAATGCAGAGGTATAGAATGTAATGGAGGATCTGCACCTCGATCTCTATCCCCACCTCTTCTTCCTCTTGAGTCCATGTCTACCTGAAATGAGGAAACGATTCAAGTTTGATTCATTTTAATTTTTAAATATTTAAAACAATTAATAACTAAAAATGCACAAACTAAATAAATGGATCCAATGCCCTAGATTATTGAACTTAGCTTTGATACCACATGTAACACTCTTCCTAGTGTTATCCTCACAAGAGTACAATTTCATCGATTGTGTAAATTGCATCAAGGAAAACTGCATAAATTTGAGTCAAATTTAACTGTGCAAATTACGTCAAGTATATATGTTTTATTGTTGTTGTTGTTACTTGTAAATACCAATTTAAGTATTTCCAAATTTTAAATGCTACACATGCATTAACAACTTGTAGAAATATTGATGTGTATAACTATCCACCTAAGCTAGTAAATTAAACACATCAAATTAAATGCAGATATGTAAGTACTATAATTTAAAGTGTTTTGTTACTAATTTTTTTAACTATTACTTAAATCTAATTCATAATTAACTGTGTTATGTTATGATATGTAGTCAATTGACCACAACAAGATTCCCACCCAAGATTATCTAAAAATCACCTTGACTAGTGGGTATCAATCCTTGGTCAAACTAAAGCAAGACAAGGCACACAAAAATTCTATGATGAATGTGGAGGTAAATAAGTGGAAAATATTTTGAATGGTTAATTACAAGCGTGTTTAGGGTTATGGATTATATAATAATTATAAATGTTATTATAGGTGCATGAAGATCAAATAGATTGTAACCCTACCACCTTGTCTACTACTCAACCTATTGGTGGTAATCGACTAGAAGCTAACCCTATCACTATGTTTACTACAATAGGTACTATTTTTTATCGTGCAGACTGTAGGTTGGGAAAATCCCGACCCAATCCACAATATGGTGATAATGGTGGGATAGTCTACCCACTATCACCTTAGATAAACCCTCCCCTCGCTTTAGTGAAGGAGAAATCCAACACAAGGGGGGAATCCCAGGTGACCCTAGAGGGAAATGAAATGGAAAGTGAGAATATGGAAGTGATACCCCTATAGGTCAAAGTAATAAGTGGAGGATGGTTTGAAAAAAATTCTCGGAAATGGTCGCGGGTTGCCAAGTGCTTGAGTACCTACGAAGAATAGTTGTACTTGTCTGAGACACAAGAAAAGACAAGATACAATCCAAATAATCTAAAGGAAAATAAAGTGAATATTACTATTCAAATTAGCAGCATTATATAATGATATAAATCAACAATGAAATGAAAAAAAGATTTGTTAAACAAGTCACTAAAAGTCCAAGTAAATATGCAAGAGACTAACTAGCAATCACTAGTGTAACTCAAGTATGATAACACAAAACTCTAACAATAATTAAAGGTTGTCAGATACAAGTATTGAAGATATATTATTGTAGCCTTATGGTTGTATCAAACAAGTGCTACAACAGAAAAATCCAACCACCGAAACTTGCAAGTAAACCACCCCAAAGAAGCCCAACAACTAATAGATTAATTTGGTAGCTTTCTAGCAAACTTTGACGGTAAGAAAATGAGAAAATTTAAAAGTTATGAAGTGTTTGCTGCAAACCTAATGGTTGTATCTTTTAAGTTATGACATAAATAAGATATCCTTAGCCAAAGGTGACGCCTTAGTGGCCTTACCAAGCCTAAGGCACCAAGAAAATATTCCAATTAAACAATTTCTATATCTCGTGATTTCACGTATACCAATGCAATGATTTATTTCTCCAATGCAAGAGATCAGTGCCTTGAAACTATTGGGTTATGGAATTATTTAATGAATGAGCTATCTTTGCCACTTCCTTAGGGGTATAAACCCTTTTACTCCCTAAGGCAAGCAAGACTAGTAAGGAACTACTAGGAGGTGTAATCCCTTTTACTTCTCCTAGTAACCCTTGTACAACAAATTATTCAAGACAATTATGATAGGCTTGGTGGGGTTGTATGCCCTTATACTCCCCAATAGCTTATCAAATTAACCTTGTAACCAAGAAATAAGCAATAACAAAGCAAAGATTCCTTACCTAGTCCAAGCATTAACAAGATAAACTATGTTTAACCAACAAAATTACACCACAAATGCAAGAATAAGCCTCCACAAGAGATAGTGCATTACTTATTCATCCAATAGCCAAGATAAACCATCACAAGAGCAACTAGCAAAGAGAGATATGTAAAATTTCCCAAAAAGGGCACAAATTTCAGCCAAGGAGTTTTCTCACAATGGGAGAGCTATGATAAAAATGAAAAGACATTGATCTCTATACAAATCCTATAAAAATTGTTTGTCCACTTAGTTCAGGGTAGACCACAAAACAAGGGATACTTTTCAATTTGTTTTTTTTATAACTTTAATTAAAATGAAATTTTAAAAAATGCACAAAAGAAACCCTAAATGATGATGTCATTCCTCTCTAGGGTGATGTCAAGCCACTTTGAGCAAGTCATTGGGATTGAAGGAGATGTGATAGGCATCCAAAGGCCATACATACTCAATCCAATGGTCTCCTCCTCACTTCAAGGGCTCCTTTCATCAAAACGTGCCAAGTGTCCATCATCACCACCAAAACCCTAGTCCTAGGGTGATGTCAATCCCTCCAAGTGTGACGTTTTGGCCTCAAAAGAAAAATGTTGGGATAGAAAAGGGTTAGGATAAATCCTCCAAGGTATCTCTCAAGCCTCCAAATGATACCATCATCATCCAGTGTGTGGGTCATGGTATCCAACTTGTGGGCTTCAAGCCCCAAGGAAGCCCAAGCTAGGCTTGTTTTTCCAAAATTGTCCACCAAGCAAGGTCCTGCAAAGACAATGAATACGCCCTTAAAGGATCTCAATTCAAATGCATCATGATAAGTAAATCAAGTCAAAAAAACATCCACGTAAGCATGTGCATCAAAAACCACCTCATCAAACTAAACAAGTGCTCAAAGACCCTATGCAATTTCCCAAGTTTAGGTATGAGAGGGTTGACAATGCGACCTATTGGGTGAATCATTCCCTAAGTCAAAGATTTTTTTCCAAGTGAACCCCTCTCTAAGCCATGTGAAGAATATGATATGGATGGGGGCAAGACATTTGGGCATGGGGCTCATGACATACAAGGGATCGTAGTGTCTCATTTATGGGTGCCTTTGTAGAGGGTGTGTTGCATCTTCAATTTCAATGCATCCTTTTTCGAAGCCCATTTATTTCCATTAATTAATTAAGGTCCAAACATGGGTATTCCCTATGGGTTAATCAATTAGATTTGGGGGCATTACCACAGTGTCACTTGAAGGGAGAGGTACACAAAGTGCCATGGGGGTATAGTCTAGCTTGTACTGCATTTGTGTAGATCCCTCAACAAGTGGGACATTTATATGTATGTGTTTGTTTTTGTAGGTATTTGATTTTTTAGGAGAGACATTTCATTGTCCACGAGACCTCTTTGGGCGAGAATCTAGAAGGTTCATATTATGGTTTTTATCTTTTTCCAACTACATTCCCCTCTAGGCCTTTAGCCCCTTCTTCCCATGAAATGAGGGACAATCCCTTCTAGGTTCAATACACCCGAAGATCCCAAAAGACAAGGAGATGCACGGGTGAAGAGTGGAAAGTGACAAGTATGGTCGGGAATGGTACGATGACTTGTTAAGGGGACCTCCTAGTATAGAACCTATCCTTAAGGGTGACCACTTACTAGGGCACAATGTCAACCACCAAGGTAAAACAGGGCAAAGAGCGTAATTTCCAAGAAAACATTACATAATCAAAATCAGTTTTAAATGCAACAAACTCAAATGCCTCAAATATTGAAATGACACTTACTGTAACAGATGGCTTGTACCTCATGGAGAAAGACCCAATGTCTTCTGGAAACAAGTTGATGTGGTGGATACCCTCATGATGATCTTAAGATGTGTTTGGTGAGGAGGGCCTTTGTCTGTGCAAATGGACGTTTTTATCCTTTTTCCTCTCGGTACTCCATGTCTTCAACCTAAGGGCCTCGAGACATCATCTCCTTAATTATCCCTAGGAATTGGGGATAACACTAATCACAAAATTTATGTGTAATGAACTATACTAAATTGGACATTTCATAAATAAATAAATAAACATTTATTATGTTCATATCATGTGAACAACGAGAAATCCATGGATGGGGTGTTTGTCAAACAACATGACGACAAGAGGGGTACAATCGATGAGGTATCCTACCCATGCAAACAAATGGTTGCGGATTTCTACCCTTACCCCACACCTGTCACTCCTGAAGATGCTCTAGATGACACGCTTGTTCACGTCGAAGTTTCATCTCACTCAGGTGGTTTGGAGGGCTATCATGCACAAACATAGTTCGAGAACAACATCATTCCTTCCTTGATCTTGCATGATAATTATGAGGGTTTTGTGGTCTCCAATTTCAAAGATGATAGTAGCAATGGAGGTAGGAAGCGTCCTCCTGCCATGGATCAACCTTTGTTGCATAATGATGGAGGAGCTCCCATGATCTAAAATCAATTCCCCCCTCATGATGAGCTCATTAATGGAAGTTGATTGGAGTTCCATTCTCGTTATAAATGTGAGGATTTGGCTCAGTGAGGATAGTGACTCTAGCATGTTCTTCCTTGGTTATGCGGGTTTCTCTCCCAGTTGTCAATTTATTTCTCTTATCTATGTTTCCAGTTTATCTCTCCCTACTACTTGTTTAGATATGGCCCCGAGAAGAAGTAGACCTTCTTTCCCTTACTCTGTTGATCCTTCCCATGCAACGAAGGCTTCCATTGATTTAGTCGAGTTCTATGAAGACTATGTCCCAGAGGCTGATAAATCCAGAATGATTGAGCTTGAAGAAGAAGTTCATCAAATTCGAGAATTCCATGATGATGATGAGGTGGAGGCTCAAGTTGGAAGCTTCATTCCATGTTTGAAATGCACCCAAACCCAAAATTTGATTTTTTATAAAACCATTGATTTGTACTGACACACCAAAACTATGGTGGTCATGGGAATGCTCCCCGAGGAGAAATATTTTCGTTAGCTGAAGAGTAGGAAAAAATATTTGGAAGCCCAGAATGCTTATGTGTCTGAGGTAGTCACCTGACTTGCCAAACGTCAAGGGGGTAACTTCATCCCTCCTTCCATAAGATATGATGGAGTTGAGTCTTCCAAGGTTGATGATGGATGAGAGAACGTGGACCTCACCATCCCTCAGGTTCATCATGATCAATGACATCTTGTTCTATGTCTGTCTTTCTTTTGTTATGCTATATAAGATTTTAGAGGTGGCATTAAGTATAGTCAAACAAAAATTGGTTAAATATGTCAAGTTTAGATTGGTTAAGACCTGGTTTCCCCTTAGGGGCATGAATTATTTTATTTTATTTTAGATATGGATCCCCAAGGACTATCATGGTCTTTGTGGGACTGAAATTGTTGAACCTCTCATGTATGTTTATATGTAATTTATGTCCATATTAATATAAAATCTTAATTATAAAAAAAATGTGAACAAGGAGAATTATAAATGGCCTTCTTTTCTTTTAGATGTTAGTCTTACTCAATAAATTGCACATAGGCGTGTTTTGTGTTCTCAACAATAATTTCCATAAAGAGAAGAAAAACATAAAGATGGAGATGACAATGCCACTCTTATGCAAGTTTTGAAACAAAAACAAAACAAAGGAAACTATGAGGAAATATTATAGTAGACATTAATTGTATGATTGAAATACATTAACATATAATTTGTATAATTGATGATCTTTTATGTTACTTTTGATTAGTATATACATAATTCTTATTTTAATTTCTCTTATTTTCCACTATGATGTTTATGTGCATTGTTTAATAATTAAATTGGGTGTGGGGGAATAACAGTGATGTGAGAGGGGGAGGGACCATATGAGCTTCCACCTTCTCGTGGTTTCCCTTGTCAATAGAGAATAAAGCATTCTCAAAGCCAAGAGAAGATCTAGTCAGTAACAAAAGTACCACATCATGAGACAATTAATGAGTTCGACCCTTAAATAGTTTATAATTAGGTTTTCATTGAATTCTTATATTTTCTTCTTTTCTTTTCATATGCATATCAAATCATATGGTAATCAATCCTTGCTGATGAATATGTTGCAAGTAAATTTTGATGCAACAATGGATTATGAAATGAATGAAAACTAGTACAAAGTGGCATTGCTTAATGTGTTCAACAAGCTCAACAAAAATATTAGCTCCACATTGGTTGTCAACTTTGAAATTGTGAGTGATATGATTTTTATAATTTCGCTTAGTGTACTTTATGATGCTCTGCCTATTATTATAATGAGAGATATGATGGTGTGCATCTATTTTCCTTCAACTCTTAAGTGGAAAATTTTCTATTAAAAACAATCTTTCGTACATTTTCTCCTAATCATTTACCTTAAATTCTCTTTGACATTTTTTGCTACTACAAAATTATCAAAAGTTGCAATGCATTATTCTCTTTGACATTTTTTACTACTACAAATTTATCAAAAGTTCAATGGTATATGCATTGTAGAAAATATATTTCTCCTCCCAATAAATCTTCAACTGCAAATATATTTATACCCTTTTATGTCAAACCCTCTATTTATACCTTTTTATGTCAAACCCTATTGAATTAAATAACAATAAATTGGAGATAAAACCCTAAAAGTAGGGTGCCCCTCTTTGGAGTTATTTTATGATTTGAATCAATCACAAATTGGCATGTGTTTATTTCTTCTTTGATCTAAATCCTCCAAATACATTAAACATGACTCAAATAGTGTGAAGTGTATCATGATAACCCTCTAAATGTCCTCTTTGAGTGGGACATCACTCATTTACATGATTTTAGGGTTCATATGCCACTTGCCACCTTCTCCTTAGTAATTCTCCTCAAGGTCGATCACTCTTCATCTTGCATGCATATATCCTTTTATCATGTCATAAAGACCTAAAAAAACCCTTATAATGATGGTTGTTTTTTTCCAAGAAGGCTCTTTAACCATGCATGAAGCTACCTAGACGAAAAGTGGCATTCTCACATGAAGGGTGTTATTCTTCTTTTGCTTGCACATGATGCTAAACCCCATCAAGTGATGATTCATGCCTCCATATATGTAGGAATGAATCGTGAAATGTGAAATACCTCAAAATGTGATCCTCAATGAGAGAATACACTTAGAATACATATAAAACCAGTCTTGTTCACTAACCTCATGATGTTGTGGTTTATCAATCATCTTGGGCGATAACAAGTAGCACACATGAAAACACTAACAATGGTGATTAAGTTGGATTTTATTCCTTGGACTTGCATTACATACAAGAATATTAATGCTTCATGGTTGTGGTTGCTCTAGAAAAAATACAAGAATATTAATGCTTCATGGTCGTGGTTTCTCTAGAAAAAAAAAAAATAAAAAAAAATTGATTGAAATCCATGACACACCATCTCGACTAGGCATTATTTCTTATAGTTTGTGGGAAATGTTAATTAGTTGCATCTTTGTGTTTTATGTAGTACAGATTACAAAACTTTTGATGAAACACATTCTTTTTTAAACAAAGCTAACAAAGATTCGAGAGGTGATTCAATAATGTAATGAGTGGCACAAAGACTAGGCAATGCTTAGAAAAACAAAATTAACAAAGATTTGGGAGGTGATTCAATAATGTAATGAGTGGCACAAAGACTAAGCAATGCTTAGAAAAAAAAATGTTTAGAGATAAATCAACCCCATTTCCCTTTGTCCAATTATGTTACACGTTAACATTTTGTTTATTCATTTTAAATATTGAAAGAAATTATTCTAATATGGTGAATTTGTAAAGGTATTTCTCTAATTTGAAAAAGGTGAAAGGTTCAATACAAGGTTCAAATTTTATTAATTTTTTTTTTTGTTAAAGTAGGTTTGTATTATGTTATTATATAATATTTTTTTTTTTTTTTTTGGGTTAAAGTAAGTTTGTACTATATTATTATATAATAGAAGTTAGTAATTCCCCATCCATTGAAAATAAAATTACCAAAAAAAATACACGGTTCTTATATTACAAATATGAATATGAAGATACAAATTTGAATAATAATACAATAACCATGATTCATGTCTTCCTAATCCAAGAACCTTGATCTATTGGTTGAGTATACATTAGTGGTAAACCTATATTATATCATATGTATACATTGTAACATAAAAAGAAAGCTAAAGCTATACATGTTTATATAATATTAATATATAATATTAATCGTATTCACTATAGTTTTCTCCTTCGAGTGTCTTCCTGGGAGTCCATTTCAAACGCAATCATTCAACATGGTATAGCAAGAATAAATGATTTGTATGTAAAAATGGGTTTCCCAATCAACCATCAAAGACATTGGGCATTCTAGTTAGTAGATGATCAAACAGTGTCCAATTGTTAATGTCTTAGAGAAGGCCAAACAAATGGATCACACTCTTGCTTATATAGTCCATTGGGGTTGTAAAGAGTCATTGAATTTGTTGTATTAGTATTTTTAATGTCATCATGATGTTTTTCGTAACACAAAGGTGAATGCATTTGTTTGTTGGAATAACTACTATATGTTTCTTGTAAAAATTTATATGATTGTTTGAATTTTAACTTTTTTAATTGTTTGCATAAGGAAAAAAAAAATTGACTTAGTCAACTATGGTATGTATTTATTTTTTAACATTTCTTGGTTTTAGGTTTGTCATTAACACCCATGTTTGTTTTAGGATAGATCATATTGACATTTTTTTATGCAATTACTAAGGAGTATCATAAGTGTTGATGAAGTATTGATTTGTACACATGTAAAAAAAAATTGACTTAGTCAACCATGGTATGTGTTTATTTTTTAACATCTCTTGGTTTTAGGTTTGTTATTAACACCCATGTTTGTTTTAGGATAGATCATATTGACATTTTTTTATGCAATTACTAAGGAGTATCATAAGTGTTGATGAACAAGAGTTTGTTTCACTATGGTTCCCTTATTGTAATTAGTTTTGATTATCTAGATTATAAGCAAGATCCCTAGATTTTTGTCTATAAGTTTTTCATATAAAACATGGTGCTCATATGTCCTTTTATAAGTACATGCATGAAGTTTTTCTAATAAAAGATTAATAAAACATTTACATTTGTATATGTTATCATTGAACAAGACCCAAAATCAGTACACTTGTCCAACTTTGTAATGCTATGAATGTTTGTTAAATATAAGCAACTTGCCTCTTGTTTTTTAGACAAACTCTCATACTTATTGTAACTAGAAATAATTTTAACAATTAGTGGGTGTTTCACTGCAATACATAGGTTTTGGGCGTTAGTACCCTTGTATTGGTAACAAATTGAACTATTGTGAAATCAAGCTATTCCAAAAAATGGCCTACTAACAAGAGAAAGTGAAGACATTGATGTGTATATTTCCCTTCTAGAATCTGGGGTGCAATCTATCTAGCTCAAGCAATCTACTCACTGAATGGTGGAGTACTCTGCTAAAAGATGGACATTACAATAGAAATTCTTTACAATCAAAACTTTCACATAAGTGAAGAAGCTGCAAGTTCTGAGACATGTTCAAGTGTGCCTTTGTTTCCCCTTCAAGAAAACTTAGAAATATCAGGAAACTAATTACTTGTCTTATATTTAACTTAGTGTACTTCCCATTGCCAAAAAAAGTTGGGCGGGCATACTTATGTATGTTTGATCCAATTGTTTTCAAGTTTTGCAAATTAATCACTTATATTTGGTTTAAGAAGTAATTAAATTTTGACTAAATTTAACTAATTTGTGGACTTTCTCAAAGTATGTTTCATGTGTTGAAGGTTCCATATTTCAGTTACTATCGCAGGAAATACATAAGTGCAAGTATCCTTTGTTGATTTGTTTATTTTCTTAGAGATAATAACCTTTCTTAGGGAATGTTTAATCTAATTTCAATAAAAAAAGATTTAAATTATATCACAAGAATGGGTGCATTACTAATTATCCGTAATGTTTCAAATAATTTCTTTTATCAAGTGCATGGAAATAGTGTAACACCTTCAAAATGAAGGAATAAAAACTTGTAGGGTGGGTACTGCATATATTCTCTCTCCCAAGAAATTACCAGCTTCAACTATGTTCTAGCATTCACCATTTTTTTTTGTTACAAACATATTACACATTGGTTATTCAACATTGAGTTGATATTACATGTATACAAACATGTCGAATTAGCAGGCGGACATCGCACTAGCATTAACTAGACATCAAAAGTTTAGTCTATGCATTGAACTAGCATCAATTATGCGACATTAAAGAGATTTATAGACATGTGGTGGTGTCTGAATTATATGTCAATATAGTGTTTCCTATATGACATTAAAAAGAGACATTTGGAGGCTATCACGTGGAAAATTCCAAATTAGTTCATGAGGCAAGGGCCATGATGTCAAATATTCATCACTTACATGTTGGTTATTCAATAGATAAGCGACATTATCTTTCATGTGGTCCACGCAAATAAAAATAGGTAAATGTATACATGTCAATTATACGTCTTTTTAGTTTTGAGTAAGTAACAAATTTGACCCAAAAAAATGACAATTTCTTACTTGTCGGATTAAAAACATGTAAGATGGCATATATTCAATGACACAAATCTAATGTGTATTAAAACCGTGAGAAACATGAAATCCATGTTTGTAACATCAAAGTCATATTGAAAAATGCGTTCAAATGTAGTAGTGAGTAAATGATAACGTGCCTAAACTACCTAATTTATCCCACTAACCCACCTAACTCACTCCACTAATCTACATAACCTACTTAACATAACATACTAACCCACCTAGCCTATAACCTAAACCATAAACATAACCTACTAAAAATGCTAACCTAACCCACCCATAACACCTAACCTGCCTATCCAACTCATCTACTATGCTACAAGCCACCAAAACTAACCCACATAACCTACCTAACCCTATATAACATACATAACCCACCCATTTAAATCACCTAACCTACCCCATTTACCTTTGTTACCTACCTAACCTACCCCACTAACTCACCTTACCTACACATTAAGACACAAGTAAGATGTTAATGCAATGAAATTTGAAACACTCCCAAGACACTAAAAAGACATTAAGACATAAGCAAGATGTTAATGCAATGAAATTTGAGACACTCCCAAGACACTAAAAAGAGGCCCAAAGATTATTAGAGATGCAAATGAAATGCAATCTTTAAAAAAGGATGAAAAAAATACGTAGGATGATGCAAAAAAGGATGTCCTCAAAAGATGCATAAGGACCCTCATGCATCTTTTTCCTCAATTTCAACATGGAAAGACACCCAATTAGGATACAAAGATACAAAGTGGCCTTATTATAGAAGTGATTGTTTCACATAACTAAAATGTCAAGTAAGGTCCCCTTTCATATCTCCACCAACTAAATCTCCAATGTTCAAGTATGTTTGTAGTCCCTCCCCTTTGGGTTGTAGGGACTATAGTAATTTATTCTTCTTTTCCTATTAATTTGGCATGGAAACCAATGCCTTTTCATTGTTTTAAGTTAGAGTTCAGAAAATCCATACAACTTAACTTGAAAATTCATACAATTTAACCTAAGTTTTGAGTTTTATGTTTTATTTGGTCTCTTCCCAAGGCATAGTTGAACAATATCTTAACTTAAAAGAACCTTAAAACACAGATTTGATGAATATTTTTTCCCAAATCAAGTAATGCTAGAATTAAATCTAGCATTACTTCCTGACATTAAATGTGATACCGTTTTCCCAATCTTAGCCAAAGTTTTTACAAACTCATATAATTTACTCAACAATTTTACACTCAATCACATCGACACATACTCCCTCCACATGTTTTGCTTCATGCAAGTTGTCATCCATAACTATGCAAGGTGTCACCCATATGTTGTTTCCAGGAAGGAAATAAGAAAAGTGTCATTCTTTCTGTTTGGCTTGCTCTCAATTTGGCACCATCTTTTTATGGCCCATTGAAAAGGACACTTATTTAATCACCAATTGACCACCTAAGCCCTCTTCTTCAATGAATAGATTAGAGGTGAAACTTGCATATTTAAATTATAATATAATGATGTTTACTTAGATTTCCTAGTTTGAATTACAGTTTGTATGTGATGCAAGTTTTGATTAATATGCTAATGTTTTTAAATGCTCTAAGAGTACTTGTGAACTAAAGGTTACCACTTCAATGACCGAAGAAATCAAGTACTATGAACACCTGACCCTCGCCTTCATCGTGTAGGTCACTGAAAGAGAAAGTAAATATCTACTCACCTTCAAGCTTTCGCTTGCTTCACTCGCCCTGAGCATGCATATCAAGAATTCACCACTTCATGCAAGAAGAGTTGTTAGGGGCCAATGACCAAGTCTTTAATCAATTTTGACAAATTTATTTTCAAATTGAACAAAATTTCTCTAGTTTTTCAACTAATCTCCTAATATTTGATCAAATGTACCTGTACGTACCTACCTGTTGATTGTATTTAGTTGATAGCACACGAGGGCCTAAATACATGAGTAACATGTAACCACTCCTCTGTGCTATCCCGGTTTCCAAGCCAAAGGAAAAAGGAACCAAGCAGTATTTTGTGGTTCTATTCCTATTTGTCCAACCAGGTAATGTCTTTGCTTCATGTAAACCAAAGGCGTAGCGTTCTCTAAAATGCTCACAACAGAAGTATAGGCTTTTTTTTTAATAACTTTTGATGTTGTCTCATTCAAAGAATCACCTAGCGCAGGTAGTATGGGCTTCCAAAAACCACCTACAGTATCAAGAAACCACAGGTGGAGTTTTTTTTGTTTGATTCAATTAACAATTTATTCTCTGCAGTTAAAATTTCAACTGACTCCAAATAAATTAAGTCAATTTACTCATTGGCCAAAATGAATTTGTATATTTGTTCACTCCTTTTTTTAATATGTATTTCCAATTTCTTTATAAAATTCAAACGAAGTGGTTGAACCAAATAATTACACAAATGCCTGAACCAGCATGCATCCTCCCCATAACAACAACCATAACCTTTATTTTATCTCCTAATCATCTGCATGAGATGATTTGACATCGATTTGGAGTTTTTTTAATTAATATATCATCTTGGCTCCTAATTGCAACAACCCATGTTATTGACTACTTTATCAGTTCAACCATTTCTTTCTCAATCATTTCTTTGACGATGGGTGGAGTGTCCACTTTAAACCTGACTTTTCAAAAACTCCATACACTATTTATTTTCAAAATTACAAAAATAACATTATTACGATGGGTGGAGTGTCCACTTTAAACCTGACTTTTCAAAAACTCCATACACTATTTATTTTCAAAATTACAAAAATAACATTATGAAAAACTATGAAAATCTACATTCTTTAAAACATATCAATATTACAAGCAATAGAAAATATTTTCATATTGAAACTTGAGAGTAACAACTATTACTCTGCCCAGTGCTTTGTATGACGTTGCTCTTTGGCTTCAGGTCTCTGTAAACAATCAAGTCGTTCTCTGGCTTCTGGTCTCTGTAAACAATCATCTGGCTGTGAAGATCCTCCAAAGCCAAAACCACTTTTGCCACACAAACCTGAAATCGTCGTCCCAACCATAATTATTTCAAGGAAAAACTATAATGGTGGAATTTGAATATATAATCAAATATTTTTTTAGCTAATGTTGGACTCAAAAAACATCTCGTCTGGTTGAACTGACCATGCTTTCATTCTCTGCGTGCCTCAGGTCTCTATCTAACAAGGTGGGTATGCTTATCATGGGTTGGGGATGTTGCTCACAGGTTGAGTGCAGCATGCACCTGGGAATTGCCAAAGTTATTGCAGCACATGAAATAGCCATGTGTATAAAGTTATTACAAGTGGAGAATTGAAAAACCACATGTATGCACCACCATTATTTGCCTAAACAATATATATATATATATATATATATATATATATATATATATATATATATATATATATATATATATTTTGTTTAGTAGTGTATATAGTTTGATCTTTGTAAATAACAATGATATTTGGTGTTCCCCGGATGGGGTGACAGGTGGATAGAATGGGCACGTGGAGGTGCCAACGGAGGGGCCATTTATGGTGGCGCCTACTCCCAGCTACGGCCAGTTATTAAGGCCTTCACCTTCGTCGGCCACCGGATATTGATGGAGCTCCTCGCGCGTGAGCAAGGGACGGCCAGCCAGAGCATTAAGCTCTTGACGTTAATGTTGGCAGTCATGGTTTATGTGTTTATCAGTTTAATCGGACCTCCCACAATGCATTCGAACTTGATTCAGCAGAGCAAGCACCGCTGCGCACAAGGCATCGCCCTAGCTCTCATCATGCCACGGGCAAGGGGCAGAACTCGCAGAGGCGTCGGCTAGTACGCAGCGGATGCATGAAAGAAATGGCACCAGAGGTTTGCAAGGGCCATGCTCTTGGCCAAGGAAAAGCGTCAAGGTGGCGCCACAGCATCAAATTCGCTGCCTCGAACCTATGTAGAAGAGGACCTATCCATAGCGCTACCACTGGACTTCTCCGAGAGTCGGTTGTTCGTTGTCCCGGACAATTGGGACCCTCCGGCGAGCTTTGGACACATGACACCAGCACCCAATTTGGGTGATTCTCCTACTCCCACCAACACTCCGAGTGCAGAATTCGAAGCCTGCCCTGTGGAGGAGGAGCTGCCGGAATGCAACGCTGCCCCACAGACGCAAAGGACAACGTCAGGCTGCAAGAAAATGGAGGCTGAGGAGGTGCTGCCGGAACACACTGCCGACATGCAAAAGCAGAGGATGACGCCGGGCCAAAAGGACGCGGAGGCCGAAAGGAAATCGCCACCTTCGCCACCGTTCCTGCATCCAGAGCACCTAAATTTGATTTTTGAAGTGTGCATCCTAGTGGAGGATCAAATCTTCAGAGCTGTACGAGTCAGCCAGTGCTTAGACATGCTCTACGTAGCCTACTCCAAAGCCACGCCACGGTGCCAATGCCCCACCTGCGCGCAACCCTTTGTCATCCCTGTCAATGGCGGCGATTCCGATTGAATAGGTTTTGCTTTTCCCTATGGTCTCCATTATCTTTTCTGTTACTGTTTATCAGAGCCGTTGCTCTTCAGTCCTTAGCTTAGTTAGCTCCAGCACAGACTTTCTTCCATTGTTTAGAATAATGGACACACACCCTGGTTTCCTTCGAGCAGGGTGGCGAAACATGACGCCTAATTTTGCATGCTGCTGTGGGCAGGCCAGCTATCATGGTTTCCTGTATAGGCAGGACATCTGGCATATGTATGTCAAGTGTCTTTCTTTCTTGAAAGTTTAATATAACAGGTTTTGCCTTTTTTACTTAAAAAAAATAAAACAATGATATTTGGTGTTGTACCAAGGAATAATTAGTGTAATTAATATATTATATATAGTTTGAGTAGGTTTAATGATTAAGAACATGTGTTTCCTCTTAGAAAATCAAATCCAAAGATATACATGCATAAAACTAATTAAATATATAAATAAAGACATACTACAATAAAAATATATATTTTTTAAATAGTAGTTTCTTTGATATTCAATTGAACTCCAAAATTGAATGCAAGTGGGGAGGATAACAATCATTCCTCTTAACCATCCAAGTTATATCAATCATTATTATTAAAAGAAATATTTATATAACATCATTTCTTTATAGATTTAAGAAAACTCTATATCTTTAATAAGAAATGGCCTTGATGTTTCCTTTATGTCTATAGATAATGACTAACATAGAGTTAGATAATAAGGTCATCAACATAGAAAAAATAACTTATCTCTTCTAAATAGTTAATTAGACAATTCTAAATAGTTAATTAAACAATACATATAGATATTACAACTTTGCAGTGAACATGTAAATATATCAATCTACACAAATGGTCAATTTACTTTTTACAAAATGGCTTCAGAATTTGGATAATTACAAATGTACCCTATATAGGCTGAAGTATTTAAAGTACTAAAAGCTTTTTTTTTTAAATCCGTAAAAATTGAAGTCTTAATTTGAATAATGTTTAATTTATCTATAGATTTATTACTCATAATGAGCATAGAAATCGAAAATAAATGGCACCATTTTTATCAAATTATCAAAGTTAGATGTCTAGTTTTATGGAAAACTCATTTCTAAAATCTAAACATCTCTTAATGGAAATTAAAAGTTTATAAACATCATCATTTTTTATTGGTGATCTTAATTCTTATTGTAGTTCAACAAATACAAAGTTTTATATAGTTAATATAGTAATACAAAGTTTTATATAATTAATATAGTGTTCTACTCATTTGTTTTCAAATTTATATCAATATTTCAAATACAATATATAATACAATATATAATTGAAAATTTTAAAAATATTATAAATTATTTATTTTGATATGATATTTTAAAGATAATTTTTTAACTTGTTTCCTTCTTGGAAATCATTTTACGTAATAGTATAATCCTTCTACCATGAAGTCCATTTGTTTGTTTTTCAAGATCAATATAACTAAATGTATTTTTCAAGTAATTGGTTTTGGTGCATTGGTGAATATATGTGTAGGTGGTTGTATTATCAACATGCAATACATAATACATATGAAAATGAAAGAAAATGATATTAAGAAGAAAGTGTTATATTTGAGTTATTAAGAGTATGGGAGTTTGAGAGATTTTTGCATTTTATATATGAATATTGGTATTTATTATGTTGATTAGGAAATTATAAGTACTTACATCAACTACAGTGATCACAAACTAAGTCAATAGAATGGCCATGCCAACTAATTGATTAGGTCACTTTTAATATACAAGTCAAACTCATTGCAAGATCAATGTTGATTTGGATGTCAGTCTACAAGGAAATCAACCACCTAAAAAAGGCATTTTACACTATTTTTTAATGTACTAAAATGCACATGTTATAATCAAGTTGTGGAAAATGACATTCTATGGTTGATGATACCAATCAATGCATTATCATTTATTAAGTTGGCACTAATTGATTGGTACAATTTAAGTGAGCCTAATAGTTAAGGACTATTGTTTCTTCCTTGGAGATCACAAGTTTGAATTCAAAGGGAGTAAGGTATGTACACCTCCATAAACTAAGCACCTAACAGTTAAGGATTAGTATTTCCTCCTTGGAGGTCACAAGTTTGAATTCAAAGGGGAGTAGGGTATGTACACCTCCGTAAACTAAGCAGTCAAATTCCTGCTTGGAGGGGGTCCCTTGTCCCATAAACAAAGGGGCAGCATACATCAATTTGGCATCTAGTTAGGTTGTGACATTAAATTTGATAATGATGATGATGATTAAATAAAATTATTTTATAATCAATTATAAATATCTCTAACATATTCGATCATGGTATTCCCTAAATTTTCTCAATTTATACAATGAGCTACAACAAAAATGTCACCCAAACTAGGGCTAACAAAATAGACATACATGGAAATACAAAACTACATAACATAATGTGGGATAATAAAATCTCATCAATATATCACAACAATGTATGTATGCCAAATAGATCATTCACTCCTTCACTTTCCTTTCGTTCCTCTCCTTTTATTTACCATTTACATTGGTCATGATTTCAAGTATATGTAACGACAATTTAATCTACCACTCTTCCACTGCCTACTCTATATAATTAGCTATCTAATTGTGCATGTTCTAGATGCTCCAATAGTTGGCATGCCTCTTCTTTTATATGGTGCTTCATTTCTACATGCTTATTTGTCTTTCATTCCATGACTAATTCTCCTCAACTCTATTCTACATGTGTTCTTACTAACATTTATCTTTACATATTGTTCTTCCTTCTAACGTCTACCTTTGTGCTCTGCACTATTTTCCCTCAAATTCCATGTATGTTATCTTATTGCAAATTTCATTCTAAGATTTATGTGTCCTTTGTTCCAACACACTTCTTTCTTCTTAGTAGAAACTATGTGATCATCCAGTGCTCTTCGAACAATGTGCTTCTTTGTTGGCCTGCTTTTGTGCAACCTTATTATGTCATGTATACGCTCTACTTTTGTCACTTTTCTCTATACTTCCCTCCTAAATTCACCTTATCTCTCAATGGTGCATTTTATTTACACATGTATGTATATCTTCCTTGGATGCTCTTGCATCAACTTCCTATTAGAGTAAAAGTTTAATGAGTTCCTGCACATGTGTTCTTTGTAGTTCACGCTATTTGCCTACAAATTCTCATAGACATGTGCACAAATATGTTGACATTTTTCCACAAATGTCTATGCATCATCACTTCTCCTCATATCCACCAACAAATCAACCAAGTATTTCACACTCGTTTGCTCATTCCATACACTATATTGGATGGATCATACCATGCATATCTATTCCCTAAGGTATTCTGATAAAACTCTTTGTGCTCTAATTTGATCCCATTTCTTGATTTAGTTCAAGATGATCATCTCAAAAAATTTCCTAAACTTCAATTTGACAATTTGTCTAAGAATGGTAGGTTGAACTATACTACAATTGAGTTCCCCTCCTCCACAATGTTTCCAAAAAAGTTAACTCAAAACCTTGTATCTATATCTCAAGTGATTATGTTTAGTGGGCCATGAATCTACACAATATTGTTCAAGAATATATCTATGCAGTGGTGGGAATCACTTGTCTTCTTACAATATTAAAATTGTGTCATATTTAAAAATATATCCACCACAACGAACATTGCATCAAATCTACAATGTATTCATGAAATTCAAGTACAAAATCCATTCAGATGTCTTCCCATGGAACATTTGATGCCAACAATGATGTATATAAACTTGCACTATGAATCTATCCCTTTATCATTTGACAAATATTGCACCACTTTACAAATTTGCTCACTTCTTCATGATTAGTCAATAATAATGCTCCTCCAACAATACAACCTTTTTCATGCCCAAAAAATACCCAAACTCTGCCATTATGCAACTTCTTAATGAAATTTTCCCTCGTTAATACATACAAAACATACGATTGTTTATTCTCAACATGTTCCCATCCTACATATTGAAATCTAATTGAATTTTCATGCCTTGCAACAGTGGACTTTTGCAAAATTTGCACACTATATGCAATGTCTCTATCACTTTCATAAGTTTCTTTATTTTTCTTGAACCTAGTTTCATACTTCTTGAGAATCAAAACCAACAATATTTTACTCAATGCAATAGCCACCCGATTTTCCTTGCTTTATATTTCACGTCAAAGGAATACTTCAATCTACTTGACTTGTCATCAATTCTATTTTCCCGACATGTTGATAAACTTCAATGCTTGGTGATCTATGTATAGTGCAAAGTACTTAGGTAGTAAATAGTTCCTCTAATGATTTAGCACTTGAATTATCGCATAAAACTTCAAGTATTGCACTGGATACTTCTTCCTCACCTCATTCAGTACCTCACTAAAGTACATTATGGGTGATACCTCTCGACTCAAAACAATTCGAATTGTCATCATCTTGGCATCACAATCCACCTAGAAAACTTTGTTAAAATATGGGAACATAATAAATAGAGGCCCCACCATCTTTTTCAACTAGCAGAAACTATGTTGTTTTGTTCTCATCCATTACAATGTACTCATTTTCATACACTTTGTAATTGGTGTGCAAATGTTGCTAAAATTTCTAATGATCTTCTTGTGTAAATTCACAAATTCCAATGAAATTTCTTACCTCTGTAATATTATGTAGTGTGAGCCAATCCAAAATGGTCTTCATTTTCTCAAACACTATCTATAAACTTTCCTTTGACAAAACAAATCCTAAGTGCACCAATTCTTCCTTTAAAACACACTTATTCAAGATAATGTGCAATTCTTCCTTTCTAAATGCCTCAAAAAATGAAGGGGTCAAAAGAGATCTTCCTTAGTTTTGTTGAAAATCAAAATAGAATTCCAATAAATGACATGAACTTACCGATATGAAACTTCAAAAAATTAATAACAATCTCGTAAAAAAGTATTGGGTGCATTGGTCAACCTAAAAGTCATAAACAACCACCTATATAGTCCACCTTGGTCTTAAATGAAATCTTCCATTCATCCCCTTCTCTAATCCAAATTTAGTGATATCCACTATTCAATTTGATCTTGGAAAATTAATTGATGCCACCAAAACATTCCATCAACTCATCCATCCTCAATAACAAAGATATATGCATGATTGTAATCTTATTTAGTTTGTGGGAATTTGTGCACATCCTCCACAACCCATCCTTCTTTCGCATAATCAGTCATAACACCACACTATCTCATGCTTTCATGGAACAAACCTTTGGACAACTCACATATATGGTTTTTTAACATCACATTCTCCATCGAATTCCATATATGTGCAACGTGGTTCAATAAACATACTCATATAATTAGATCTATTTAGTGTGATCTTTTTCTTCTCAACTACAATCCATCTAGTTAATCCTTTTGAGTTATGTCTATATTCTTCCAAGATCCTTCTAACCTTTGTTAGAAACCTCCAAATAAGTATTTTCTTCCACCTTTGGTAATAATATAGTACTCCTTTATCTTATGTCCTGGTACACTCAAAGACATTTTCGCAAACAACAATAGTACTTCCTTTTGTTCTTCTTATTTTAGGGGAAACAACTAGCATTTATTTCCATCCTTTGAAAATGTGTAGGTGCATTTCCTCCTATCATGAATTATGTTCCTTCCACATTGCCATGGTCTCCCTAGTAATAAGTGACAAACATCCATGCAGACAACATCACACAACACTTCATAGTAATATTCTCCTATATTGAATGCTACCATATATCACTCATTCACCCATCACTTCATATATCCTCCAAAACCACAACGCACATGGTTGTGAGTGCTACCTAACCACTAAATTCAACATTTAAACCATATCTACTTTGCCATATTATTTTTTCTCCCATTGTCAATGATTAGTTTCATAATTGCAATTGGTTTTTAAAATGTTCTACAACCAAAATTCTTCTTGGGTTTCTCATTTCTTTGTAGGTGTTTAAACATTGTTCAATAAACCAGGTACATCCACACAAGTCAAACACATTAAGGAAACCACTCACACAAACATATCAAAATATCAGTACACCAATGTATTATGTGGCTAAAATCCTCAAAGAGGGAAACAATTCATGACCCCAACCAACATTGCCACTTGAGGCAATATATTAATGCAAAAGAAAAATAATCTACTATGGATTTCTCGGAATCGATCATCAGCAAATGACCCTTTATGCTCTTTAAATAGAGATGATGGACCAATTGGATGTTAAGACACAAATCAATATATAGAACATAATCTGACCATTGGATTAGATAATTACAATGCACACTAAAGAAACATACTTTACCTAAAGACACATTAGACCAAGTTGAACTTAACAAACTTCTAAGTTCTAAATATCCTAACATCCCCCCTTAGAACAACTTGGGATATGATTGAAGGATTTATAAAAGTGACACAATAAGAGAAGGAAGGAGGCATTAGAATCAATCACCCATTAATGACAACTTCATGAACTCCTAATATAGATCCAATTTGGGAAAACTTCACTTCTATAAAATACTTGTGAAAATATCCGCAACTTAATCAACCACAGGGAAATAGTGCACTTCAAGAATGTGATCTTGAAGAATCTTTTTGATGAAGTGCATGCATAGCTCAATGTGTTTGCTACACTGATGTTGAACTAAATCATTATTGAAGATGAATGGCACTCTGATTATTGCACCAGAGTGTGGTCAAATGTTGCTACTAGAATCCAAACTTGAAAAGGATTTGTCAAAGCCACAAGGATTCTTGACTTGAACTAATTGTTGCTTGTTACTATGACTCCACTAAAGAAAGAGAAATGGAACATTGCTTCTTACAAGGCCAAGTGAAAAATATGGAACCAAGACTAAAAACATAACCTGCAGTAGACTTCCAATCATCAGAGTCACTTGCCCAATCGAAATTAGTGAAACCGAGTCCCACCTAAATCGTAGTGTATCCCAAGCTAAATTGTACCATGGATATACCAAAGTATCATTTTTGTTGTTTTTTAATGCTTCTCATTGGGTGTTTGCATATAATGGGCAACAAGACCAACAACAAAGGAAATACCATGACCAATATGAGTCAAATACAAAAGGTTACCAACTAACTAACAATACAAAGTGGCATCTACTTTGGGTGTAATATAGCTGGTAGCAAGTTTGAAACCATATTGGAAGGGAGATGGAGTTGGTTTACAATCTTCCATATGAAAGTGGCGAAGAAGGTCACATGCATACTTACACTAGGAAAGGGAGATTCCTTCCTTGGTTTGGAAGACTTGGAAGCCAAGAAAATAATTCAAATGTCTTAACTATATCATTTCAAATGTTTTCTTAAGGTTGGATTTCATATGGGTTAAAAGCTTGGGGTCACTACAGGAGAGTATAAGGTCATCAACATAAAGAAAAACTATTATGAGATGGTTACCTACTTTCTTGGTATAGACATTAGGATGAGAAAGACATATAGAAAATTCATTGTCAATAAAAAAATTATTCATTTTAGCATACCAAACCCGAGAAGCCTACTTAAGGCGAGAGCAATATTTCTTAAGTCGAAAAACAAAGATGGAGTCACTCTAAATATGGCAAGGAGGTTGTTCCATGTAAATTTCTTCATGCAAGAAGGCAAATTAACATCCATCTAATGGACCTCCCATTTATATGAAGCGGCAAGGGATAGAACAAGATGGATGGAATTCATTTTCATTATAGGGGAAAAGGTTTCAATATAGTTGATTCCTTCTACTTGAGAAAATACTTTAGCAACTAATCAAGCCTTATGTCTTTCAACACTTCCATTTGATGCATACTTTCTTCTATACACCCATTTACATCTAACAAGTTTTCTTCCTTTTGAAAGAGGTACAATATCCTAAGTATCACTCATTATTAAGGAACATTCATGGCTATGTCTCAATATGGATAGCCAAAAACTTCTATAAATGTTTATGGGTTATGAGTCTCTAAAATTTGAGCCAAAAAAGAGGAGGTTGGTTGGCATTGTGAACATGTATGACATTGATCTGAAGGATCACCAACGAGATTACTAGTTTCTTCTCATGTTGTATGAACACATCTATGATACCGTGGTGTTAATGCAAGGCCATGTTCAATGGACCCAACTGAAGGAAGGTGAGCAGAAAGAGGTGTATTTTCATCCTCATTGGAATCATCTAAAGAATAAATGAGAATAGAAGAACTAGTGGAAAAGTTGGGAATAAAAGATGGCACAATTTTCGAAGATGGATCCCAAGACAAAGATGGCACAATCGTTGAATTAGGCTCGTAGGATGAAAGACCATCAAACATAACATCTCTCTTAATAATAGTTTCATTGGAATGAAGTTGAAGAAGTCTATAACATTTTACATCTTCATAATATCTAACAAAAATACATTAATCACTCTTACGTTGTAATGCTTTCTTTTTCTCATCAAGAGTGTCAGCCCCTACGTCACTACCAAACACACAAAAGTGGCTTACATTTGGCTTCTGCCAAAAAATGAGGACTTAATCCCTTAGATTGGATCATATAATTTGTCATTTTCTTTAATGTGTGATTATTTATCTTGGCAACACCATTTTGTTGTGGTGTATATGGAACATTATATTGAATTTGAATTTCTTATCCAGTGAAATAAGTTTTAAATTTATTGTTAACGTGTTCCCCTCCATTATTTGTTCTCTATTTCTAAACTTGATGTCCATATTATTTTTCTTCAAGGGCCTTGTAGGACAAAAACATGTCAAAAACTTCATTCTTAATGTTTTAAGAAATAAACTCAAGTGTGTCTCGAGAAGTCATAAATGAAAGTTAAGAAGTAATTAAACCCATAGAAAGACGCAGAAGGAAGCAGACCATACAAAACACTATGAACAATTTGTAAGGGAGGCAAGACATGCCAAGAGTCAAGTTTGTCAAAAATATCACGATGATGTTCGCTAAGAACACAACCAAAAAAAAAAAACTTCATTGCAAGAAATGAGAGGAAGATCAGTCATCATATTCTAATTACATAGTTGTTGCAATGACTAATAGTTTAAATGACCAAGCTATTCATTTGAAAGTTTGTTCAAATCATATTTATAAGCAACAAAAAAAATGGAAGATATGATGACCCAGAGTTGTCAAATCAATACAACTTGGTAATATCATCAACAATTTTAGTTGCTAGGAAATGTTTAGGGTCTTTTAAATCTTTGATTACAATTTGGTGAGGTGATAATTCTACCATTTTACCTTTCCCTAAATGAATGATTTGATACACTGATAGAAGGTTGCAAAAAATACTTGAAACACATAATACATCATTACAATGACCAACATCTAGTTGCACTATTCCAGACCCTTCAACACTGAGAGATCTATTATCACCAACAAATATTTGTTCATGTTGCATTCAATAAAAGTAGAAAATATATTTTTATCCTTAGTCATATGATAATATGCTCCATAATAAATAAGTCACTCATTAGAAGAAGAAGTAGATGTTGCATTGAAGGAAAAAAACAAAAGCAAAAAGTGCATTTCCATGAGAAGAAGAGTTAGAAGAAGAAAAATCAAGATTGATGTTGTGTTTTTCATTTCTACTTATAAGACTTTGTTATAGCCCTAAAATTCCCTACTCGTGCATACATGGCATTGGCCCTTTTACTTGCATATTTTTCCAAAGCAATGTTAAGAAGCTCTTCTTAAAAAACCATTTTTTAAAGCATGTACGCGCCCTGCACCATTACAACCTATGTACATACGCTTGTTGCACCATTACAGCCCGCATACATACGCTTGTTGCACACTAAACAACCCGCATATGCTTGCAAAAGTTGCAAAAATTAAAAATTTGTAAGGAATTCATTGAAATTCACGGGCTATTGGAAGTTTTCCAACCAATTCACCTGCTATAGCCCGTCACCCAACCGAATAACCATCATTTTTTCATATAAAAGGAGGTGTCGGGGTCTCATTTCAAATCCAAGCATAAGAACAATGAAACTCTGCCCAATTTCACTTCCCCTCCTTGCCCAAGCTTTCGCTACCTTTTGTGAGATATTGCTTCAACATTCCCTCATCAGCCCCTTCTTCCTCCATTCAATCCATTCCCTTCCTTGAGGTGATCAGAAGAATTCCATTCAAGGTGCACTTGGAGCATTGTAAAGAGGAGCCCGAACCAGGTTCACAGAACGGTGGTCGAAACAGAATGTAAGTTTCAGTCTTTGTATGATGAATAAAAGAATTGCATTTTCCTGTCTCAAATGATGATGTTTTGTGTATTTTCATTGATTTATACTTAGCATTTGATATCTAACCCTAACTCATGAATAGAATAGCATGCTTGTAGTCCTTGTTTTCCTATATTTGGATGTAGGTCAGTCTTTGGAGGAGACGTGCAGTCATTGGAACTTCCAAGATTGAGAAGATCATCACCAGATGTGGGATCAAAGGTACAGTTACCTGATCTCTTCTCTTATTGATTTATTTTTGTTTGTTTTGGTATGTTTGGGGTAGAATAGAAAATTGATTGACTTTTAGACGGTCATTCACTCTATCTACATCTTAAACCCTGGTGTAGTTAAAGGAGGGATTTTCTCGCTAGCAGACTGGCGACCATACTGGGGAGATGCCTCTAGGTTTTTTTACTGGGTTTTAGGTTGATTGATTGGTTTGTTTTCCTTTCAAGTTTGTTGAGTCTGTCAAGGGGTTCTGGTCACCTCCAGGGTGCATACCAGTTGTCCATGCTCTATAAGACTGCATGGTCTTTTTTATTTTTTAAAAGACACAGAGATGTACGCGCCCTGTCTTGGTTCAGCCCGCGTACATATGCGCTCTGCACAGTAAACAACCCGCGTACATATGCGGGTTACTAATGCAACAACCTGTGTCTCTGTTCCATGAAAGTTTTTTTTTTTAAGAGGGAGGTTGCCTCTTTCCTGATAGAAGTTTAGACTTCTCAGGACTTTCTTGAATTAGTCAGAGTCTCTACTTGTGGTCATAGCTTGGGTTTAAGTTTCGATTTACTTGTTCCTTAATATTCTTGTGTTTCCTAGAATTTTTAGCTTGAATTTTAAGAAATACGAGTTTATTTTAGCATCTTAATGAATTTTAAGAAAAATAGTGTATTCATTAGTTTTTTTAGCATATTTTATTAGTTCTTTGATTGGAAGAAAATAAAAATAAAACCTAGTTGTTTAGGTCTCTTTCTTTCTACGCATTTTCTTTGCATTGTTATTTGAAAAAGAAAAAAAAGTTGGCATAGTGTTGTGTTTTCTTCTCATCTTGAAAGCATTTCAAAATAAAAATAAGAAAGATAATCCTTCTTTGCTAGTGTTCTTATAAGTTTCATTTTTTGCAAGAGTCTTAACAACATCAGTTGCACTACCGCACACTTTGCGTAAATCAAGCCTTAAAAATAACGCCTAATCTAAAATGCATTAGACTTTTATGTGTGTAGGGTACACAAACTAGTATAGGGTTTTAGGGCCTTGAATTAGGTTTGGAAAGGAAACTCTTCAAGGCCACCTGAAATCAAACATTGGAGTTTGAGTTAGGGAATGCTTTAGGCCCAGTGTCGTAAGAGTTAGTCGGAACCCCCCTCTAACATAGGGGATACACACGAGGTCACGTGAAGAAAGGAAGTGGAGATAACCCCTCCAAAGCTAGACTGGACGTAGTGGGGATTGTATATTGAGGGTCTTTCTCGGGAATAATACCGACTACATTTGCCTATGGAGCTTTGTGGACCTCGAAATTTCTGTTCGAGATCCTTTGTTGTCTTCCAGACCATTTTCTTTTGATACCCTTGAAGGGCTTCAGAATTGTTATCCTTCTCATTATGATCTGCCCAACTATCGACTGTACCCTCCTGGTAACTGATTGCGAGCTGGCAACCTAGTTGCCCATATTTTATGGACTTACACAGGTGACTGCGGGGATATACTACGGTACCTAGAGCAGATGTCGGATCACGCTTCACAGAGTATACCCAGAGGGTGATTCCCTATTAGAGTTGCACTTGCACCGGTTAGTTTCTCTAGTGTCGATTGGCATAACTGTCCTTCCCACTAGTTAGTTGTCTGCTTGATTTTCCTTTAGGAACTTTTAGTGTGTGCTCTGTGCTCCCTAGTTTTCCATAGTGAGTTAGCCAGTCATTTCTTTGGGTCTCTGACCTAAGGTGGTAGACCGCCCACTCTGTCGGTCGTGAGGAATTTTTCGGTCTTCTGCTTAGAAACATGGAACCGCCTATTTATAAGCGTTTTTTTTATAACATTGGTTCGCCAAAGTCAGTGTGTGAGACTTTTACGGAAATGAAATATCTCGCAAGGGGAGAACTTGTGCATAAGATCTTCATGGCTAAAGTTCCCAACAATACCAACCAAGGAACCCATTCAAAATGAGATTCTTGTGCGTTTCCTTTCTTCGGAAACATTGGTGTCCCTTTGATGGCCACTTTGTACATTCCTGGGTTGAATGTGGGACTACCAGTTTGGTTGGGTATCATTCCAAATGTCCTGAATGCTCTTGACGCTTCTCATTTAAGCACCTTATGTCATGGGCATCATGTTTATGTTCCTTCGTCAACAAAATCTTCTCCTCCTCCTTATGCCCACTCTGGTGAAAGTCCAGCGACTAGTAATCGGAAGTCTAAACGAAATATAAAGAGGAAGAATAGGAAGAAGAAATCACCAACCTCTACGAGTCATGTTGGAGATAGGTCGTCAACCTCTACAAGTCATGTTGAAGACCAACACCCAACCTCTACAAGTCATGTTGGGGGGAAAGTGCAGTCACTGCTAGTCATACTGGCAATAGGTTTATAGCCTCTGTGAGTCATGTTATCGACCCATCACCAACCTTTGCAAGTCATGTTGGATATGTGCAACCAACCACTTATATTCATGTTGGGGACATTGATTCTGTTGAGAAACCTAGACGGATCGGACGTAAGCCTAATTTCCCTTGTAATATTTGCAAGGGAGATCATCTTACTCATTTATGCCCTGGCCTTCCAGAGGTATGAAGATTGTGGTCCCTGTCTGCAATCTCTTCTGATTCTGAGTCTTCTGAGGTTTCCTCACAACCTATTCAGCTAGTGGTTGAGAAAGTGGTTGTGTCAATGCAATCTTCGTCCGATCCCACTCCCCTTTTGGGGGGTGATGTGCCTTCAGACCATGTTGTCTCATAGCATATTCATCTAGTGGTTGAGGAATTGGTCGTGCCGATGCAATCTTTGGTTGGTCCCACTCTTCTCTTGGAGAGTGTCGAGCCTACCAAAGTGGTCATGCTGATGAAATATTTGGTTGATCTCACTCTTCTCTTGGAGAGTGTCGAGTCTACCAAAGTGGTCACGCAGATGCAATCTTCAGCTGATCCCACTCTTCTCTTGGAGAGTGATGTGTCTACCGACTATGTTTTTAGCATTTCTAATTCAGTACTTTCAGAACAAGGGGGCATTCTGTTCATTTCGAGCACACCCCCTCCAAGCCCTAGGAGGGTTTCCTTTGATTGGAATGACCTTGTTGAGCCTCTTCTTCCTTCTTCTGCACCCTGTCAAATAAGGGTTGAATTTAATTCAAACAACATTTACCGATATATTGTGGATGAAGGAGCCTCCACAAGTATTTTATCCTCCTCGACTTGGCAAGCTTTGGGTTCTCCCGAGTTTGCATCTACTTCACATGAGTTGTTGGATTTTGACAGACATCCTAGTGAATATTTGGGGATTCTTCTTCAGTTGCCTATCTCGTTAGGTGGGAAGACTGTCTATGTCGATGTTATAGTGGTGCAAGACCCGTTAGATTTCAATATGCTTCTCGGGCGTGATTATGTATATGCTATGAATGTTGTGGTGTCTACGCTCTTCTGGGTGATGCATTTCCCTCATAATGGAAGCATTGTCACTGTCGACCAGCTAGAATCTGATAATCACCATCCTAATTCAACATTATTTCAGGCTGCCCCTTTATATGTTCCTAGTGTTTGTGTAGACTCTACCCCACGAGACTCCCAAATGAGCACGCTTTGTTGTCTTTCAAGCTCACTTTGAAATTCGAAAGAAACATCCAACGAGACTGTATTTATTCTTTTCGATCTCGTCTGGATTAACTAAGAAAATTATCCCCCTGGAGTCTTCTTTAATCCCTTTTCAGACTCTCTAAAAATGAAAATATTGTCAAGCGATCTTGTTTCCCTTCACACTCGCCAAACTCAAATTTAAAGGCACATGTGTCCGGTAGTAGTTTACCCCTTTTTCAGTCCGGAAGGCTAATTTTACGAATAAAGGTATGCTCTAGGAACTTCAGTTCTCTAGAAGAGTATTCTCAGGCGTAATTTTAACCCTTTTTCGGGCCTGAGGGACTAAATCTTCGAAAAAATTAACATTCTCCTTGGTTTTGGTTTATCACCTTTTTCGGTCCTTGGAGATTACTTACGAAAAATGAACCCCCCTGGATTCCATAGTTAATCTCTTTTCAGACTCCCTAAAATTGAAAAGATCGTTGAGTGACCTTGTTCCTTCACACTCATTAAATTGGTCCAGAAGAACATCTATTGGCATGAGTTTAACCCCTTTTTCCAGCCTGTAGATTATAGCGGAAAAAGGTACGCCTCGGGAGATTTGTCTCGTCGGGAGACTTCTCCTCAGTTAATTTTATAGTTTTTCGGGCTAAGGAGACTAAACTCATAAAAAGATTGTGAGTCCATAGTTAAGCTCTTTTCAGATTCCTTAAAATTGAAAAGATTGTTGAGTGATATTGTCTTTGTCACACTCGTTAAAACGGTTTTGAATAGATGTCTTTTCGGTGCAATATTAACCCTTTTTCGAACCGACTAGACTATCTCCAAAAAAAATACTCCTTGGAGTATTCTTTTTACGTTTTTTTAAACTCTCTAAACGTGAAAAAACTACCGAGCTTACCTTCTCTAGGCTCATAAAAAATTACATAGAATGGGTCTCGTTGTGTCTTGCTTAATCGCATTTTCATCTTTACGTCTTTGGCCTAATGTTGGCTCCATGTTGCTCTCAACTGAACCTTTGAAGCATGCCTTATACGCAAGCCTTGTAGCACTTCTTCCCTCTGCGACCTGACACCTTGACCCATGGAGGAATTTTTCCCGAGTGTCATTTTCCTGCACATGTCTCCTTGGTCTGAGCATTAGTATGTTCCATGCGCTTGGAACTAGTATGCTTTCCTGCGACACTCATTCCTCCTTTGTAAAGTAGCATTATTTTATTCTTTTTCAAGCTCTTAAAAAAATTGAAAAATACAAAAAAATCAAATATTCCAAAAAGAGGGGACGGGAAATATTCATTATTTTTTCAACAACACAAAGAATCTCCCTTGGACAAAGAACATCCTTTCGTTTGTTCATCAAGCATTAGGATCTAATATGACCTTAGGAAGTTGTTCTCGCTACATAGAGTTGTGTGGTCCTTCGTTTGGTTACTCTTCCAAACACATGGAGAGTTTGTGTTGCCTCTTACATCACAAACTTATGTCAATGTCATGTTGCCTGAGTCTGATCATCTTCCGTGCTTTTGTCCAAGAGAAGTTTCACTCAACCTGAGTCTGTCTTTTTGCAATTTGTCTCTTGACTTTCATGAGTCAGTCATCTCGAGAGTCCAGTCAAGTCCAGATTCAAAATCGACGAAGTTCTATGCTTGATCATCGAGATCCTCATGTATTTTCTTGACAAGCCGTCGAAGACCTCAAGGTAGTGAGTTATACACTCCCATTATACTCCTACCTAAGTTTTGAATATCTTGAACTTTTTGCTTGAGCTATGAATACCTCATCTCCAGTTATCGGGCGTCACTAGCTTCTTGAAGATGGATACTATACTTGTATATCTTTCATTGATTTTGAGATGTATATCCGTTGTGTATTGCTCATGGCTACACTTTATATAGTTATATGACATGGATCTGTAGTGTATTTGATTAGAAGCCATGATTTAATTCATCCCGAGCATGAGTATGCTCGCCTCAGAGAGATAATTGTTGTTTTGCACATGACACCTCTCGAACTATGGTCCCGAACTCACTCGATTCGATACATTGGTGAAGATGTTGTAATGTATTTCGGCCATCAGTTTCTCTTCTGACCTCATGCATTAGGGGGCATCTGTTATAATAGCCCTAAAATTCCCTACTCATGCATACATGGCATTGGCCCTCTTACTTGCATATTTTTCCAAAGCACTGTTGAGAAGATCTTAAAAAACCATTTTTTAGAGCATGTACGCGCCCTGCACCATTACAGCCCACGTACATACGCTTTCTGCACTACTACAACCCACGTACATACGCTTGATGCACACTAAACAGCCTACATATGCTTGCAAAAGTTGCAAAAATTAAAAAGTTGTAAGGAATTCGTTGAAATTCACGTGTTATTGGAAGTTTCCCAACCAATTCACCTGCTATAGTCTGTCACCCAACCGAATAACCATCATTTTGTCATATAAAAGGAGGTGTTGGGGTCTCATTTCAAATCCAAGCATAAGAACAGTGAAACTCTGCCCAATTTCACTTCCCCTCCTTGCCCAATCTTTTGCTACCTTTTGTGATATATTGTCTCAACATTCTCTCATCAACCCCTTGTTCCTCCATTTAATCCATTCCCTTCCTTGAGGTGATCACAAGATTGAGAGAAAAAGTCTATTCAAGGTGCACTTGGAGCATTATAAAGAGGAGCCCGGACCAGGTTCGCGTAACGGTGGCTGACACAGATTGTAAGTTTTAGTCTTTGTATGATGAATACAAGAATTGCATTTTCATGTCCCAAATGATGATGTTTTGTGTATTTTCATTGATTTATACTTAGCATTTGATATCTAACCCTAACTCATGAATAGAATAGCATGCTTGTAGTCCTTGTTTGCCTATCTTTGGATGCAGGTCAACCTTGGGAGGAGAAGTGCAGTCATTGAAACTTCCAAGCTTGAGGAGATCATCACCAGATGTGGGATCAAAGGTACAGTTACCTGATCTCTTCTCTTATTGCTTTCTTTTTGTTTGTTTTGGTATGTTTGGGGTAGAATAGAAAATTGATTGACTTTTAGAGAATCATTTGCTCTATCTACATCTTAAACACTGGTGTAGTTAAAGGGGGGATTTTCCCGCTAGAAGACTTCCATCTTCTTAAAACAATTAGACTCCAAATGACCATCTCGCCCACAAAAATTACAATGCCTCTTAGTCTTCTTGCCTTTTTATTTGGTTCATTTATCACCATTGGGAGTAGGCATTTGTTGAGATGGTTTGGGGCCCTTGTTTTGTTTGTTGTTGCAAGATGTTGCTTCTTTGTATTTTTGGCCTTACCCTTATGTTGTGCCACTAAGGCTTTGTTACATGTACTTGCAATGTTGATCACTCCACAACACAAGAGCTTATCTTTCCCTCCAATCAAAGAATCATAAAAAACTTCAAGAGATGGCATTTTATAAGTAGCCCTTGGACTAATAAGAGCTTCTCTAATGGAGTGAAATATAGAAACAAAAATAAAACTAGTGTCAAGCTTAGCAAGAATAACATGTATAAGTTGGTCATATGTCTTGATAGTAAAAATTGAGCTTTTTAAACTTAAATATAAAATCTTCAATGTAAAAGAAATAATCAGGGTTTAAAGCAATCAATTGAATTTTGCGGTAGAGGGCTCAAATCTCAGTTTTTTTTACCAAACATAATATCCGTTTTTTCTATGTTGCATCTAGCATCTCGATTCCTTGAAGACGAAACTAAAGATCACTAAAGATGGACATTCTGATTAATAAACATGATTTGCCATTTTTATTATCCCATTTTGTTATCTTTAATGCATTAAGAGAGGCAATTTATGTTCCCAATGTAACCCAGTAAAGTCCCCTATGTCATAGTATATCCTCCATATGAGATTTCCATGAGAAGTAGTTTGAATGGATAAGCAAAAGAAAACTTGGTCTAGCTATAGTACACCATGTAGGTGATATGGCTTCAAAAGTAGAAATTAGTTGTCCAAATTGAAAGCTCTTAAAGAAATGGGCAATTTAAAAACGACACAGAAAACATAATTTTGATGTAAAAGTTATGCACTTTTGAATAAAGGCATAAAAAGGAACCAAAATGTTATATGGCAAATGGAGGTTGATCAATGTGGTGATGGGTGCACAATGAGGTTGTTGAGTAAAAAAAATGCATCTCCCTTCTCTAACTTTCCCTATGCCCTTTTGAAGAAATGCATAAAAAGGAACCAAAATGCCACATGGAAAGTGAACGTTGATCAACATGGTGATAGGTGTACAATATGGTTTGTTGAGTACAAAAAAAATATTGTATTTCTCTTACTTTCTCTATAAATTCACTTTTACAAATAAGTTACTTTTAAAATGTAAGTGACCCACTTATAAATTTAGTAAGAATCATTTCTATAATTAAGTTACTTTATAAATTAAGTTGTCGACAAAAAATAACTTGAAAAAAAATAAAGTTACTATATAAGTGATTCACTTTAATAATTTAAATGAAACGCACATTACAAAAAAGTTATATTATGACTTTATTTATATGAAATTTTTCAAAAAGTAACTTAATCAAAAGAAATTTTTGAATCCAAGACCTCTAATTTAATAAAATAACTTTTAACCAAGTAAGAAAATATAAAATATATAATAAATGTTAGAAACAAGAAGGGGTGTTTTTTTTTTTTTTTTCACTTTGCCTTGAAATGTGTGCTTACCCCCAAAACCCTTGTTTTCATCTACAAAAGACTTCAACACAATTGCATACAAAAACAAAAAAACTTTTTCAAAAAAACAAATCCAAAACTTTATAAGTTTGAGGTTAGATATCAATTTAGTCTACCTAAACAATGCAACTTTTCTCTATGTTTTATTTACCGAGATCACAAAAAGAACAGGGAAAAGAGCATACACAAAAGAAGAAGAAAACACTTACTATTTTGCTTCTGATTTTCTGAGATCGCACAAGGCGCACAACGAAGAGCATATGCATACTAAAAAGGGACCAAGTCAAAATTAAAAACAGAAAAACTGAGATGAAATATTAAAACAGAATGAAAGAGATTTTTAAAACGATAATGAAACTATATACCTATGGATCTGACATAAATGGTCATATCTTGGGGAAATGGAAACATTTTCAGGTGAAACAAAAAGGGTTTCCAACTAAAAATAGCACTTTGAATGCACTAGAATGATTCTCTCAACCCATAAATGCTCAGAAATAGTAGAATCGAGAAGTCCTTTGATGCATGCAATGATAGAAGTTCAAGATTTTGATCAATAACAGGTGTTGGTCTTCATAAGAGCTATGATCCCATGTTCAATAAATAAGGCATATCCACATAGGTCGAACACCTTAAAACAATCACTCACACAAACAAATCAAAAATTCGTACACCAATGTATTACATGGTTAAAACCCTTAGAGAGAAATAGTACATGGCCCCAGCCAACATGGCCACTTGAAGCAATATATTAATGCAAAAGGAAAATAATTTACATATGAGTTCTCATCATCAATCATCCATCCATGCTCTTTAAACGAAGATAATAAACCAATAAGGTGTTTAGCCACAAATAAATGTATCCATTGGTATCGAGGAGAAGATGAATCGTCAAATCACTTTATGTCTAGAACAAAATTGTGACCATTGGATTAGATAATTACAATCCACATTAATAAACACATTTTACCTACAAAAACATTAAACCAAAATGACCTTAACTAACTCCTAAGTGTCTAAATATCCTCACAAACGCTTCTCCTCCTCATCAAAGTTGCATTTCTTTGTTCATACAATTCCAACTCTCGTTTAAAGTCCCTCACATGCCAAAGTAGCTCTTGGTCCATTCCCTCTACTCATTTTTTTGATGTATGAGCATTTAAAGGACATGTGTCCTTCTTATGAGTGTAGTACTAAATGAGTCACTCAAACATGTGATATCCTCTGCCTCTACAACTAAAAAGGATTATGTTTATCTCTTCTTGGTATGCCCCCTTTCACGATTGTTTGCTTATATTTTGTGTCTTCCATCATGAAAGTGGAGTTGCACCCTCTACCTCTATCACATGCACCTCTTCCTCTACCAAAGTTCCTTTGATTTGCATTTCACACTACATTTTCCTCCACTTTTAAGGCTAGTTGGTATGCTTCCTTGGTTGAACTTCATTTGTGCAAATTGATCTCACCATGAATAGAAAAACACAATTTATTCACATACTTGAAAACTAGTGGTCTTCATCCTCTTTATATCCATCTCGAAATGGCAATTTTTAAAACTCCCCAATATACTCCTACGCACTTTTTTCTTATGTCTCAAATTAGCAATTGCATGAACATAGTATGCTGCTAATCCACAAGCAAAAAGTTCCCCCTCAACTTCAACATCAACTTGCCCAAACTTCATATTTTGACTTTTACCTTTTGAACTTGATCCCATTACACATAATCCCATCAAACGACAATGTGACCTTTCAATGTAGCACATGCAAGCTTCACTCTAGGGGATCTTCCATCTTCTCAATTCAAAATACCTCTCCATCTCACTCAGCCAATATATTGAATCTTCCACATTTAGACTTCTACATGTTGAGAAACTTCAATTTTTGCAAAATCCTCGATCCTTGACAATGTCACAATTTACCTCACAGAAACTCCCTCCACGTCTTCTTTGTCTTCTTTTGTTGGTTCTAATTCACTTGTTTCTTCATCTTTGCATCTATGTTTATTTTCATCTTCTTAATATGACTCCTTAGTGATGAAAATTCTTTGTTAAGCATCATTTTACATATATATATCACTAAGCACAACCTCTCGACTTAACCTCCCCTTCTCCCAGATCTCAAACTTAATCGGATACCAAATTACCTAATCGAGCATGGCCTTCCACAAATTTCCTCAATTTACACAACCAACTACAACTAAGATACCACCCAAATTGATATAAACTACAAAGTGAAGCATAGAAACACCAAACTAGAGAACATAATGTGGGTCAATCAAACGTCACTTGCATATCATAGAAAGGAACATATGTTGCACAAAACATTCACTCCTTCACTTCCCTTTCTTCCCCCCCTTTTTCCTCGACGTCCTTAATGTCTCTCTTCTGCATCTCTTCTATTGTCTACTCTAGCTATTAAACTGTTGACCTTCCACATTATGGATGCTCCAAAATAACCAACCCATCTCTTCGCCCTTTGTCTAGCACTTCACTTTTGTGTGCATATTTGGCTTTTGTTCTACATGTTTTTATCAACTATGTTCCGTGTGTACACTTTCTATCACTTGTGTCCTCAATGCAACCATTCCTCGAAGCCACCTTTGTGTGCTTCATTGTCTTCCTTCAAAATCAGGCTCAAGTCTTCTCTTGTTCATGTTTGCAAGTTATCTACACTAAAAACTTCACATTGTCCCTTTCCACCTTCCACACACAATCCCTTTCCATCTTACCTACACATGTTCATTTGGACTTTGCATTATCCTTTGTTCCAATACACATTTCTTCTAGGTAGACATTCCACAACCATTCACTCTCTTTGAACTAGGTGCTTCACTGGTGTGCTTTTATGTAATCAAGTTTTATCCACCCTACTCTACTCTTTCATTATTTTGTTTTGTGCTTTCCTCCTTACTTTATATTATCCCTTTTTTCCATGCACTAACCAAGCTTGTATTGATATCTTCCTTGAATGCTCCAACATCAATCCCACATGCCAAAGGGAGGTCAAATTATCCTTGAACTAATCACAATATGTGTTATATACCTTACTAATTGCAATGAAGTTTGTAATGGTAACGAGATGTGATACTATCAAAACAGTAGTAAGCATTTTAATCAAGGGAGGAGAAACGTGAAAATTGTATTTTAATCTTGTGCAGATTAAGGATACTGGTTCGTAATAAATTTAAATATTTTGCATTAAAATTTTTCAAATAAATATATAATATGTAATATGAAACGAATTAACTCATAAGTTACTAGCAAAAATGAATTGAACATTATGTAAGTAGATACAATATAAAGATCATTAAAAACATACAATAAAATAATTATTTTCTGCAAAAAAATTGTCTCACTTTCTAGCTAGTAAGCCAGAATGAGAGTATTGGTAGCTTGTCAGTGCCACACTAATATCTTCAAACACTAGCTTGCTCACATGTACATACCCTACCCTCTCTAGAATTGAACATATGACCTCTGGAAAAAAAAACCATAATTATATTCCATACATCTTTATAATTACAATATTCTAAAATTAAAAATGAAATATTTTGTATATAATATAGTGTAACACTAGGAGTTACACTAGGCCATTACAGTAACAAGGCTATAGATGTTAATATTACTCAAAAGATTAAGCGATTTCAATGGGGAATGAAATAAATATGAATTATATTCTAATCCAGTAAAGTCTTTGTTGTAACTGCACATAAAACAATTCACAAACATCTCATTGATGTTTATTTTAACGTTTTTCAATTGCATGTAGTACAATTATGTTTAATGAATAATTATGTTTAATGAATGTTCAATATGCTGATAATATAATAATAATTTTATATTCATTTAAAAAACACTATCAGAATGAAACGTTGATTAAAAAAGTGCCTAAATATATAAAATTAACACTACATTTCTGGGAAAAAGAGATTATCCAACCATAAGTGTAACAAAATTGGATTAAAAAACACAGTATGAACTAATTAGGTATAAAGTAGAGCTCCAATATAACATTAAAAGGATTAAGCCTATATTTTTTAAGCTTAAGTTACCAAAATAACATTAAAAAGATTAAGCCTATATTTTTTAAGCTTAAGTTACATGTACATGTTAGTGTGGTTGTAAATTTACCCCATTACAAATTACTATTATTAGGTTGATACAAACAATAATTATTATTGACCCTCATAAATTGTCATGAACTAAAATACATATAAAAACAAGAATAGTTCACTTCAAAACAAAAATATTGAAACTAGTGAAATGACTAGTTATCTGCAAATTATCAATATGTGACAACTATTAATATTTAAACATATATAAAAAGGTCCAAACAATGATACAAGAGATGAAATTTGAGAAACCAAAAAAATATATTAGAACATCTTGTAGGACCATCAAAAAGATCAAAACCACAATCATATGACAATTATCTGCATAAGTCAAACAAATGGGGTTAATGGAAAATTTACACAAGGGAGATGAAAGAACATTATTGGTTATGCAACCCACCTTATTACCTTGCTTCAGTCTACTCATAAAAACAACTTATCAAACAAATGGGGTTAATGGAAAATTTACACAAGGAAGATGAAAGAACATTATTGGTTATGCAACCCACATTATTACCTTGCTTCGTCTATTCATAAAAACAACTTATCAAAAAGACAAGGATTGGCTCCAATTATATTTCCAATGTGTGAAAATTGTCTCAGTAATGCAACCACAAAAACGTAGCATCCTCATCTAGCCTAATTCATTCTTTAACAAAAGAAAGATGTCCCTTCAAGGAACAAACATGGTCTATTCGAAAGATGCAAGTTTTAAAAGATGAGTGGATTGACATCGAAGCAAGTTTCCTACAACTCGACTTTGAAGAATTTTTTTATCTAAAAGCTTGGAAGATACATTACAAAAATAAGATTATTTCTATAAATTTATCAAGAGTAACAATGTTGTAAAATATTATGCATTCTTGACTTTGAATGAAAAACAAATATTCCAGCTCATAATTAAAGGTTTCCTAGATATTAAAACTATGAATTTGGCCTTAGGGTTGTTATAAAATTCAAGCGAAAAGATACCAAAGTGTGCCAACAAATTTTATCCCTCTAGGGCAATCTTATCATTCATAAAACATATTTGAAAATCACTTATGATAGTTGTAAATACAGCAACAAATTTGCCCTATCTTCTTCAATATAAATATTCAATCACTTAACTATTGTAGCGCTAACTTATGTCAAATATGCAAGACATATAAGTGTTGGAAATTACAAAAACATGAAGAAATAGATGATTGAAAATCAAATCTACAATTACACAAGTATTGATGAATTGGAAACTTCAATAATATGCATAAAGATGAAGTTTATGTACATAACATAGCCTTATCCCAAGGCTAGTACATCCTCTAACTCTCAGAAGCCCTAGCAAGGGATGAAAACCCTAGCTCGCACCAAGGAGCTCCAACAAGCTAACATCACACAAGTATGTCCTCTAAGCAAAAACATATCCTCTTCTTCTAAACTTCAACAAGTACAACCTAGGGTTTTATCTCAAAACCCTAATCTCTAAGTCTCCAAGGGATGAAACCTTAACCCTACTAATTCAAGATGCTTCAAGAAGCTCCAAGAGAACCTAGAAACTCAAAGACAAGAGAGATAAAGTACAAAAAAATATCCAAGATAGAAAGGAAGACTAGTTTGTTCCTCTTGGTCACAACTCTCACACAAGATGAACAAGGTCATCATATCCAACATCTTCTTCACAAGAGTAAACCCTAGTATCTCACAAGAATCCTCCAACAAAGATGCCCTCACTCTTCATAATAACTCCTAGGGTTTTCTCATGAATCCAAGCGCCTTATTCCAAGAAGGTGTGATGTCCCCATTTTGGGACATTACAACTTTACAGAGTGTCATGCCTACCAGAGTAGCCAGATAGGGGTGACAGAGAGTTCGAGAGATATTGAGGGGTTTTATTGGACCCGACTTGCATCGTTCATCATCAGGATCCATTCCGCACAACTTGGTTTTGGTTTCGTTGCATTCCAACGATTTCCATAATTTTGAGTTATTATGGGTCATATCTTAATTAATTTCATTAAGGTCATAATGGGCATATTACTTGGAGAAACCTTTTAGTGTAATAGCTCATCAGAATCGAGAAGAAGAGCACTACAGGATAAGATGATGAGAAGTGACTTTCAGTGGCCAGAGAAGCCATAAGGATGGATAAATCACTTTTTAGAGGTAAAAAGATTAATTAATTAATTAATTAATTAAGTGATTTAATCAAGGAATAATAAAATAAAGTAAAAGCCACTTGGAGGGAAAAGATCAACAACGAATTAGGGTTTCAGCATGATTTAGGGTTTTGGAACTCAACAGCGGATTAGGGTTTTAGAAAGCTATAAAGGAAGGGTCAGCGACCTAATTCATCATTATGTAGATTATGACTTGTCATTGAGGAGAAGAGGCGCATCTCAGGAGAGATAGTTCAATGTATTCCAGGAGGAAGACACCAGTTGGTTGATTTCGGTGTTGAAAGACATCCTAGTCACCGAGAAGATTATCCAGGTCTTCCATCATTCTTCATTGATTCTGCAGTGCTCCCATATTCTGGGTATTATCTTTTAGTTCCTTATTTGTATTCCGGCTAAGATCCTTTTGTCTTTTGATCTAGCCGAGTGTTGTTACTTTATTCAGCCACAGTTGCTTATTTGTATTTCGGTTAAGATCCTTTGTTTGTTGATCTAGTCAAGTATTGTCAGTTTATTCAGCCGCATTCGACCATTTTGTAATCCACAGAGATATCATAATACAAGCTTTACAGTCCTTTGTCGTGTTTATTATTTGTATGATCATTTATATGTTGTAAACCTTTGATCCTACACACCCATTAGCCGCGTTTCCTAGACTAGCCAAGTCAGGAACATTACAGTGGTATCAGAGCTTTAGTCCTGCCAACCTGTGACTAAAGTTGATGAGTTCATCAAGTGACCCAGAAGGCAAAGAAGATGTGGGGAGACAGATATGAGAGGCCAGAGGGCACTGGTAAGGCCCCCATGGAACCAAAGGCAACCTTCATACAGGTTATCAGTGATATGTTAGCTAGTCAGCGAACTATGTCTCAATCCTTGGCTCAGGTGGCTAAGAGATTGGTTATGGTGGACATTCCGAGCACACAAGCCTCACATGCAGCACAGGGGAACTTGGGGGCAGGCAGTAGACCCCAGCCACCTACTCGCACATACACATCTTCGAGTAGGATTCCCAGACCATGGTTCCCTAGTTTTCAGAGGGCACCACCAGCAGTAACACAATAGTGGTTAGCACAGAAGTTGCCCACTCAGGCAGAAGACATTGCAGAGTACAAGAGGGAGTATGCAGCGTTGGGTCGTGACTTCCATCATGACATGACATTGGTCGAGTATTGTGGACTTAGGTGCATGAACCATCCCAAAGAACCTCAGAGAGGAGGACAACAACAACAACAGGGGCATAACATAGATTTCATCCGGAAAGTTGGTAAACTCACCATACCTTCTTTTGACGGATCGTCCAAATGCACTGACAGRGCTGGGGTACAAAAGCTAGACATGTACTACAAGTTCAATCAGATGACCGAGAGGGCGGCTAGTGACTCTTGCACATTTGAGGGACAGTTGAATGGACAAGATGATAATGCATGTCCTTCATCTTCCTCGTCGGGCAATGTTGAGGATTCAATACTTCATCATAGTGGTGACACTTGTGAGGCTTCATATGTGTTGGCACTTAGACATGATGAGATTAGGAGGTTGGATGACCTACCTACGGGTGTAGACATGGCTTCCAGGAAGTCATGTATGGAGGATGATGAGTTTCCTATGAGGAGCGAGCCACATTTTTCATCTTCTCAATCACCTATGCTAGCCACGACACAAGGATATCAGTAGCATTCCTGATATGGTAGAGGAGCCTTGTGTGGGGATTGTACATAAGGAACATATGGATCTGCAGACCCAGGAGAAGAGGTATGGCTTGGAGATAGTTGACCTTACACATACCTATCAGTATGAGGAGAGTGAGTCACCACTCTTGGAGATTCCATTGATGGACCAGGTTGTGGAGACCGACAGCTTGTTGGGACACTTACTCCCAGGATCGATCTACAGTGATGAGGATGCACTCCTTATTGGTCGGAATGACCATAGCACGTGTCTGGACACATCTGTATGGGATCCAGGCGCAGATGATATTAGTAGGGTGAGTGCACAGGAGGATACAATTGCCCATACAGGATATGGTGCAATTCAAATAGGGATCGCAGTTGGTGATGGCGTGCAGTGGCATACAGGAGGACTTAGTAGAACAGGGGACAGTGGACACTTCAATGCCTTATATTCTAAGGAGTGTGTTGTTGGGGATTCCATTGTTGACACTAGTAGTGAGAGGCATGAGGTAGCACCTCAACAAGATTGTGACCAAGAGTCACAACACTTGGCAGGACAGTTGAGAGTCAATGAGGACATGATCATGATTCATGGCATCCACTAGATGCATTGATGATACACATGCATTGGTGACAAGTTATTGTTGGAGGGCCTCGATGGCACAGGATAGTTCAGATGGGGGACTTGTCATTGATGACTTCCATACACTCAGGGAGAGAGTGATTGTGATGAGGGCCGACTACCAGCAATTGTTGAGGGATAGGGATTACCTATTGGAGGTTGGCGAGATGTATCACAGGGTACTGAGGGAGGAGGAGGTTGAGGTGGACTGACTCACTCATGAGTTGGTGAGCATACAAAGATTCTCGAAAGGCACACAAACAACCCTTCAAGAATCAGAGTCCAGATCAGAGGAGCTCCTTGAGGAAATTAGACAGAGATCCACTACATCTATTTCAGCAAAGAGTCAGATATATCCCTCTGCCACATTGCGAGAGGATGTTGGTGGTTTAGCAGTGGAGTACCAGTTGAGGGAGGAGCATGAGTACCCGGGATCACTGATGAGTATGGAGAGATATGATCCAGAGATGCAGGAGGATGTCCATAGGTCATAGGGACCACCCTTCACGAGGGGTGTTGAGACAATTGGGCACACACATACACATGGGGATTCTAGAGCCAGGGGAAGTTATGCGGACACTTCCATTTGTGTTCCAGGATTTGTTGACCTTCATGTAGAGGATGACCCAGTAGTACACCCAGGATCCATGATGTTGTAGGTGTATACAGAAGATCACATGAGTATGCAGGGGCATATAGTGATGAGTGGTAGTTCACAAGGACATACAGAGGTGTACAGTGGGATTCATGCGGACGCACAGGATTGCAGGGAAGAGATGTACTTAGTAGAGCATGGAGATTCCTCTCCCTTGCAGCAGTATATAGATCTGGGAGATCACCTTCATCGTAGCAACAGTTGCGTGAGTGATGTTGGATGGAGAATGATTGACCCTCACTTTGTTGAGATACCTACTGTTGTACCCGATGGTTGGTGTTCAGTGATGAGTACAGGCAATTATTTACCATGGGTGCTGGTGGATGAGCTTTTGGTCAAGTCCTTGGGATTGACCAAAGCATATGATACTTTCCAGTCCTACATTTGGTTGCAGATATTTATGGTAGCCTTTCCCAATACTTTTATCATTGACAATACCGTAGGGGGAGCCAGGCAGTGGCAGGGGACATGGAGAGTTGGTAGGCTGAGACCACCTGACAGAAGTGTCTTGATTGCATACAGCAGGATAGGGGCAGGTCATCAGGGGCAGATAGTTGAGGCCCTAAGCGTGATGGAGAGTATCCTAGGCCATGGGAGAGAGGATATCTCAGAGGTTTCTACATATTCAGACTCTCATTGGGATGAGGGTGGACAGATTTCGACAGTTACCAATAGGGCACATCAGCATTTAGTGGGGATTGGAAGTGATGAACTTCCAAATTTGACATGGGATCCAGGAGTCCATGGGGTCAAAAGTTTATTTCATCTTATGAGGATCCGAGAGTGGAGAGTCCAGTATGGGTACTTTGAGCAGACAATCATGATCAGAGTAGAGCAGCATCAACATGATGGTCCCTGTCAGAGACTAGCATGGGACCCTGGGATTACGAGGCTACGCATTTCATTGACTGATGGAGACGAGCGGACATTTGCAGGGGGGAGTCACTTTGCTTTCCCATTGAGTTCCAGTATTGGGGAGAGCACGTCATTGGCTGGTGATTCGTTGAGGTCTTGCAGTACCTCACTATGGCAACAACATGTTCAGTCGATGGGGGCCATGTTGAGTTTGGTATGGTCTGATAGGATAGACCCATTTCGGGTTGAGGCCATGTGTTATTTGATATGTTACAGAACTATACTCCACAGGGCATTGCAGTTCACATTCTGATATGGGACCCAGGGATTGGAGTGCTTGGTAGTTCAACGTTTGATGGAGTTGAATTTCGAGTAGAGTGGTTGCCCGGGGAGTTGATTGAGATTCTTTGGCCATTGATCATTCTACTCAGTAGGAGCATGTGGGTGTCATGCGTGGTGAGCACTTGGAGAGACCACGTCTTGAGGGGAGTCTACCTTGTGTCACACGGGTGGATATGGGACCTCGGTATCATATGTAGTTGGATTCAGTTATTGCTTGAGGATAAGCAATATTCCAGCAGGGAGGACTGTAATGTCCCCATTTTGGGACATTATAACTTTACAGAGTGTCATGCCTACCAGAGTAGCCAGATAAGAGTGATAGAGAGTTCGAGAGATATTGAGGGGTTTTATTGGGCTCGACTTCCATCGTTCATCATCAGGATCCATTCCAGACAGCTTGGTTTTGGTTTCATTGGATTACGACGATTTTCATATTTTTTAGTTTTCATGGGTCATATCTTAATTAATTTCATTAAGAAGGTCATAATGGGCATATTACTTGGAGAAACCTTTTAGTGTAATAGCTCATCGGAATCGAGAAGAAGAGCACTACAAGATAAGATGATGAGAAGTGACTTTCAGTGGCCGGAGAAGCCATAAGGATGGATAAATCACTTTTTAGAGGTAAAAAGATTAATTAATTAAGTGATTTAATCAAGGAATAATAAAATAAAGTAAAAGCCACTTGGAGGGAAAAGTTCAACAACGAATTAGGGTTTCAACATGATTTAGGGTTTTGGAAAGCTATAAAGGAAGGGTCAGCGACCTAATTCATCATTAGGCAGATTATGACTTGTTATTGAGGAGAAGAGGCGCATCTCAGAAGAGATAGTTCAATGTATTCCAGGAGGAAGACACCAGTTGGTTGATTTCGGTGTTGAAAGACACACCCTAGTCACCGAGAAGATTATTCAGGTCTTCCATCATTCTTCATTGATTCCGCAGTGCTCCCATATTCCGAGTATTATCTTTTAGTTGTTTATTTGTATTCCAGCTAAGGTCCTTTTGTCTTTTGATCTAGCCGAGTGTTGTTATTTTATTCAGTTGCAGTTGCTTATTTGTATTCCAGCTAAGATCCTTTGTCTGTTGATCTAGTCAAGTATTGTCAGTTTATTCAGCCGCATTCGGCCATTTTGTAATCCACAGAGATATCATAATACAAACTTTGCAGTCCTTTGTCGCG
>JZKD02S1675975.1:205847-222797 GCA_000966675.3 Picea glauca
GCCATTTTGTAATCCACAGAGATATCATAATACAAACTTTGCAGTCCTTTGTCGCGTTTATTATTTGTATGATCATTTATATGTTGTAAACCTTTGATCCTACACACCCATTAGCGGCGTTTCCTAGACTAGCCAAGTCAGGAACATTACAGAAGGCAAGTACAAACAAAAGAGCACAATAATGATGATGATGAAAGGGATCTCTCCTTCCTCTCTATATATATGAAAGGTAAAGGAGGCCAACAATACATATATGGACCTATTCCCTTATAAGAAACCTATAAAGACACATTTAGGCTCACACATGTGGAGCACTACACTAAACCAGTGCACATGTCAAGCTCGAAGGCGATGTCATCTGCAAGGCTCCAAATGCAAGGGCACTCCACAAGATGCATCCAATGCTCCTCCTACAAGCCTCCAATGACTCCAACGAACCTCCTAAGGCATGTACTCCATTGGGTCCACCCCCCCTGCATGAACATTGTTGCAACCCAAGCATCCCTAAGTCAACTCCAAGCCTCCATGCAAGCATCCAAGCTACCCCAGGTTGTTTAGGGCCCAATTCCCTCTCTAGGAAGTCAAACACTCCTCCAATGCAAGGCATTCTCCAAGCAAGCGAGCACCTCCATGTGGCCATCATGTAGAATGTCACCAAATGGTATGAATATTTCCAACACCCTAGGAAAGATTGTCATGCAAGCACCCAACTGAGGTCAAGCAACCATCAAGTCACCTCCAATGTGAAAAACCATCACAGACCATCAAGGGGATGATCACACACCATGTACCCCAAATCTCATGAAGCACCTCCAAACATGATGTAAACACTTTCAAAATAACCCCAAAAATGAACACTCCCTCTTTACAAGGAAAGTGTTTTCACCAACACCTATCGACTCACATTGCAGCTCCACCAAACCTGCCATCTACAAATATATACATGTTGCAGTCTTGGAATCAACTACTATCTCTTGAAAAAGAACTGGCACCCATGCTATCATAGCATCTCAATCATCCAAAGAATACTGACCACATATAAATCTAAAGTAACAGGACCCTGGATCATAAGCAATCTTCCAAACACCAACATCGCTCAAGTCAACATCATGGGTCAAAATCTCTCGAATCCACTTCATGAAGTGTTCAAGACACCTTGCAAAATTAATCATATCTTTGTACAAGACCAAGACAAGTGGATAACGTCTACCAAAATCACAAAGACATAAATCTACACAAGTCAACTCATCAATCCTGAAATACCAAGCTCATGGTAAAGGTAACAAGCCATTTAGGGTTACCAACAACCTATGAACATGAGAATCCCTCTCATGCAACTCAAAACCTCAAACAACTATAACATCCCGAACTAGGTCAACTCCCTCATCCCAAGAGAATCTTGAAGAAAGAGTAACATTATGGTCAACTCCCTCTCTCTAAAAGAATCCAAAAACCCTGCCCCTATACTCTACAATATTCCCATCAACTGTAAACATAGAATCAACCTTAGCATCATCCTCCATCAAGGGATCACACCCTTCCTTGGGACAACTGGAAGGAAATTGGACAGAAGAAACCAATGGAATATGACTGACATATATCCTAGGAGGTATACTTTCCCTCACTGAAGATATGAGCACTTATACTTGCTCTCAAGCCTCCTCAAAGCTAGACGGTTCATCCAACCTCTCACTAGAATGTATAAGTGTCATTGGATCAAGAAGTCACATGTTAATGCCAACCTCTCTCACCCCTTTAGAAAAATTCCTCGAACTAGCTAGACTACAATCACCAATGGTGCATTCTTGTCCCTCGTATGCAACTCTCCACTATACATCTATCATACAAGAAACTGAAAAAAGATGCATCTTCAAACCAAGAAGAAATAGAACATCACTCAACTCAAGAACATCACCTAAAGGAATAAATAGCACCAACTCCCCTCACAGGATAAGTAGCATCATCACCAAGCTCCACACTCATGCCTCCCCCTTGCTCCTAAAATGTGTTGAGTAATGCCCTATCATATGTCATGTCTCAAAACTCCACTCCTCATATACCATCCAACACTAGACATAATGTTACAAGACAAACAAGAGGTCGGGGAAAAATATCATGACATCAAAAACATATCACCTTACTTGAGTCCTTTAATGTATTTGTACCTTCCTTCTTCATGTAGCCTTTTTTGCTACCCTTCTTCATCCTCCTAATGAGACAAATCACATCTACTTCCTCTTGTTTCCCAACAAGCTTGTAATATGTTTTCTTCCTGCACAAGATCAATCCAAACTTTGGAAAAATTGGCAAGGTCTCTTGAGCACAAACATCTTGAACAAAAGGCATCCAAGAAGGAACAAATCCATTCAAAACAAAGGGCACCAATTCATTATCCTCCACCTATGTCCCAATGACATCCAACTAATCTCTCAACTCAATGATCCCATTCAAGTAGCTCACCACAGTGTCTATCTTGCTCATATGAATGGCTTACAACTGGTCTTGCAAGAGCATCTGTCAATAAGCACAATAGCTTTGAAACAAATCAATTAAAGTTCCAAACATGTCCTAACCTATTATGTTCTCTACAATGTGAAATATGAAATGATCCTTCACATGATCAAGAGTTATTCTTTTAACCTTAGCTTCCTTCTTCCAATGAGTGGCCAGCAGTGCTGGATCGGTATGTTCTAGAATCACAACATACTCTCAAAGATCGGCATTCTCCATAAGTAATTGAAGTATAATATTCCGAGGAACAAAAATGGAAGCTCCATCCAACATGTCACACTCTCTAAGGCTGACAATCACATCACACCCTAAAACAGTCCTCAAATGCACAAATCAGCAATATAAGTAGACAAAACCCTTTCTAGGATCCAAGTGCTTCTCTCAAGCAATATAGGGTATCATACCCAACAACCTCAACAAAGTCAAGCTATCCTAGGTATTTTTCAACTAATATACAAACTTCCTCTTACACAGAGTGATCTCAGCCATAAAATCTCTGAAAACATGTAGAAATTTCTGTTTTATAGACTTTGAATGCAAAACAAAAATTGCACCTCTTAACTAGAGGTTTCTCGAATCTTAACCTTGTGAATTTTCAGCCTTAGGGTTGTATGAAATATAAATATAATAACAGCAACAATGGACAATATTTCAACTCTTAACAACCTCCATCCACTAGGAAATTCAAGATAAAAGATATCAAAGTGTGTTTCAGCTCTTTAGGGCAAGCTTATCATGCATGAAACAAATCTAAAAATCACTTATCACAGCTATAAATACAACAGCAAGTATTCCCTATCTTCTTCAATATAAATGATAAATCACTTAGCGATTGCAACCTTAACTTATGTCAAATCAACAAGACATATAAGTGTCGGAAATTACAAAAACATGAAGAAATAGATGGTTGAAAATCAAATATGCAATTTCACAACTATTGGACAGCTAGAAACTTCATTAATATGCATAAAGATGAAGTTTATGTACATGCCATAGTTTAATCCCAAATCTGGTACAATCCTCCATCTCTCCAAAACCCTAGCTAGGGAAAACAATAAAAACCCGAGATCACACCAAGGAGCTCCAACAAGCTAGCATCACACAAACATGTCTTTAAAGGCAAGATGTCTCCTCTTCTTCAATACAAGTACAACCTAGGGTTTCATCTCAAAACTGTAATCTCGAAGTCTCCAAAAGATTAAATCCTAACTCTAGTATTCAAGATGCTGCAAGAAGCTCCAAGAAAGGCTAGCGGCCCCAAGACGAGAGATAAAGTACAAAATAAGATCCAAGAGAGAGAGGAAGACTAGTTCACTCCTCTAGGTCACATCTCTAATACAAGATGAAAAAAATCATCATGTCCAACATCTTCTTCACAAGAGTAAACCCTAGTATCCCACAAGAATCCTCTAACAAAGACGTCATCCTTCTTCTTCATTATAACTCCTAGGGTTTCCTTATGAACCATAACACCTTACTCCAAGAAGGAAACTACAAAGAAAAGAGTACAATGATGATGATGATGAAAGGACTCTCACCTTCCTCTATATATATGAGAGGTAAGGGAGGCCAACAATACATATGTCAGCCTATGCCCTTAGAAACAACGTACAAAGACACATGTGGAGCGCTACATCCAAGTGTAGACATGTCAAGCTCTAAGGTGATGTCGTCCACAAGCAAGATCCAAATGCAAGGGTGCTCCATGAGATGTGTCCAACACTCCTCCTACAAACCTCCAATGACTCCAATGAACCTCCTAAGCCATGTACTCCATTGAGTCCACTCCCCCTTCATGAACACTATCACAACCCAAGTATCCCCAAGTAAATTATAAGTCTCCATGCAAACATCCAAGCTACCCTAGGTTATCTAGAGCCCAATGCCCTCCTCCAAGATGCTAAACACTCCTCTAATTTAGGGTGTTTTCCAAGCAAGCAACGTCCTCCATGAGGCCATCATGTAAAATGTTACCAGGTTGTCTAAAGATCTCCAATGCCCTAGAGAAGACTATCATGCAAGCACCCCACTAAGGTCAAGCAACCACTTATTAAGCCATCTCCAATGTTCAAACACATCACGAACCCATTGATAATACACCATGTACCCCAAATCTCATGAAACACCCCCAAACATGGTGTAAACACTTTCAAAATAACCTTGAAAGCTAACAAATGCAAGGGCAAACCAAGAGCAATCGAGGAAGAACGTCAATAAGAAAAAAAAATCCATGTTAAAATGTCAAGGGAATTTTTTTATAAATGTGCATAAAGTTGGTTTTAATAGTAGTATTAAAAAAGAATCATTATTTCTTTGACTTGCCCGATAAACTATGAACAACAAAAGTAGCCCCCATTTAAATAGATATAGATGAATAACTAGGAGGTTAGTCAAATCAATACAGCGGATCGTTGTCTAAAGGCCCCCCCGTAAAGGTATCCCCTCCAATATGAGGTAACCACTAGGAGTCACCTCAACAATAGACCAGCTCGCTTTATATGACATATTGTCCAAAGGCATGGTCTATTGTAGAGTAATATTCTATGACATACCATGTTCCTTAGTCAAGGAATTGACTGGAAGAAGAATATGCATATGGAATGATCATTACCTAGTCAGAATGTCTATGTGCTTGATACTTTTCCAAATAGGTAATGAACTTAATCATGCCTCTTCCAAATGTTGTTATCCTAGCAAAGTTAATAAGTTATAAAAATATTCAACATATTTGTAAGAAAAATATATACGGTATAATATTTTAGGAGATTTAAAACCTATTCATTACAATGCCATGGATGCCTATCAAACAACACAAAAAAAATTATAATTCCATCGTCTCTTTATTATTAAGATTTATTACAAAATTATAATAAAGGGGAAAACCCAAGCAATCCATGACTAATAAAATATTATAATTGATATGAAAGTAATGTTTACAATGAATGAATGGCTTGCACTTATATAACCCTAAAGAGAAGCATGACCTTAACATATTAATCTACCAATATACTAAAATATTAATAAATATATGTAATATAATAATACAAGAAATTAAGTATATTACAAGGGATGTGTCTAAACGTTCTAAAATTTGGACTTTTTCTGACAATCTCACTGAATCTAGCTATAGAAGAATTGTTGGAATTGCAATCTTTCATTCTCGGATTTGCATTTTTTATTGTACAACGGATTCACCACCCTCAAAAACCCCCATTGCACCCGGATTATGCAATCTCAACAATTGAAATCTAAGATTCTAACAATTTGTAGCCGGATTTTGGGCAAAAGTGGTCGGAAAAAGACAACCATAAAAGGTTAAAATCGTAGAATGTTTAGAGTACACTTATTAGAAGCTTCCACCTTATACATAGTTTGGATGCCTACAATATATGTTATTAGAAAACTTACGATAGTTTCATATGGTAACATATGATAATTTCATGTGGTTTCCTTTTTAATTTTCACCTTATACAAATGCTCAAATCCTTTCAAACAAAAATCAAAGAAGTAATTTGCGAAAATTCAACAAAGTCAAAGCTCAATGTGAATCAACACAAAATAATTAAAGGCCTAGCCCTAAGGATTTTGATTGCTTTGACTTTCTAAGATTTCCATATTTTTGAAAAAATTGCTGTAAAATAAGAGGTATCATGATTAGATTGCCCAGTCACAACCACTATTAGCTTACATTTGCATCTTTATGATGTACTGCCATTCAATTTTTTCAAGGTTTTAAATATTCTACAACCATTGTTCTTTTGTTAGTGTGGATGTCTAAATAATGAAATAATGTGAAAACTAAATATTTACATCTCGCAAAAAGAAATCTCGAAATAAGCATCACTTCCAACATTAAAAGAGGACATTTTATCCATCTGGTGTGGTCATGAACCCTCCCATAAAGCCTGCACCACTACAATTTCCACACAACGTCTCCCTTTTACCTCTACACATCAAAATCAATGTTAGAAAATAATATATAGCATATACACAGGTTGCAGCATAAGAAGTAAAAAGGTGAAAATGCATCAAAAGGGACACAAATCTTTTAACTAGTTTCCTAAAATCTGAGAGAGAAATAGGAACTCTACCCATTCAAACATAATCAGGATTTTATAACACCAACCATACTGGGAAAGACAGGACAACTTGGTTATTGGCACCACCTTGTAGTGAAAACCATATAAGCCTCAGTGTCGAGCTCATGATAAATCCCTCAATAATAATAGGCACCGTACCACATGCCAATATGACCTACATACTTATTATTGTAAGCTTGACCTAACACCCTTGGAAAATGATTTACTCCATGCTTGCAAGCATGGTTTTAGGAGAAAAGAGGATACAAACTCTAAGAAGTGCACAAAATTGCATACATACTACAGTCACATTATCTACACCTAGGAACAATAGTAGGAGCACGCATGGAAAATTTGCCACATGGGGGACAAGGAGCCTTACTCATTAGTTCTGATTTGCACATCCAACGCAATGTAATTCTTCTAGCCATCCATTACTAACAATTGCAAACCCCATTGGGATGTTGTAAGAGAAGGCCAAAATTAATTGATGTCGAGTCAATGTAGAGAAAATAGTCCTATTAGCTTCAAGGAGTATGACACAACCAACTTATAAATCAAAAATATGCTCTCTTTTTCTTTCACTTTTCAGCTTCAAGAGGCTTCTTTAACACGAGTTTTAAAAGAAAAAGACCACCTAGATCAATATGTTGCACTATGATTTAGCTATGGTACACACTTTAACCATAAAGTTTCCAATTAATTTGTAATATTTATTCAGCTTGAATGTTTATATCTCATTTAGTCTTTTATGCTTTTAATAAGCTTTGACTTCATAAACATGGAAAATACCTTTGCATTACGTTTAGGCTACAAGGATGTTCTCTTTGCCATGAGGTAAACCTAACTGTTAGCCTTCATGACTATTATTTCAATTAAGACCTTGGAAATGCTGTTAGGATCTTGGCTATTTATATGATACACAAAATGCCAAATAGGATTTAAACATGATTTGAGATGTAACTATATCCAATCATTTGGATGATCATTAATCTCGATTCTCTATATTATCTTTGCATCTCCCGCTCAAGTCAGCATATTATATGTATATGCCACTATTGCAGTGGTGTCCACTTGGAATGTAACCAGTTTATTTTGCATCTAGCAAACTCCACTAGTTTAGTTCATTTACCAACTTCACAGTCAAACATTCCTCCACCGAAATGTATTGAACACCTTCCTTATTCACCATCTTAATTATCAACAATCATTAAATAGGTCATTGTTGACACCATAATGTGACTCCTCATTACGACCACACAAGGATGCACCCAAAAACACAACTATACAATTTTGTGAGGTATTATCTATTACCATTACTTATTGACCAACCAATTGGTAAGTTATAAACCCAATAACGTTCATGCTCAAATGCTATACATATTTTGACATTTATTAGCAACCCACTTTTCATCTAACTTGAACATTCGCAATCAAGATGAGGTCTTCCTTAGAAGATGGAAGGAACAAATCCCAAGTTATTCCATCATGAAAAGTACTCCCTACTTCTCAATTCCACAAGCTAACCACAATTGAATCGATGGATATTGTCAGGTAGTGACCAATAGTGTCTAAGGTTAACAATTAATTTCAACAGAGCAGAGATGTGAGCAAGCACATCAAGGTGACTAAGATCGCTAGGGTAATTTACCATCTAAGTCATTTGCCTACAGAGAGGTGGAGTTGAAAATTTAACTGGGTGCAAAGCGCAAATAAGTGCTGACTCGCCACTTTCCTTCAAATAATCAAAATATACTTTATTCCACTCAATTATAGGCAACAATCCTTTTGTCCCTTCTTATGAGCAATATACACTTCCCCCTTTCCAAAGCTTAAGAGTTTCTATTGAAGACCACAATGGCCAAACTCAGGAGATATTGAAATGTGCATCACATACTTGGACTTGGAGGTTATATTATAATCAGCTATATATACATACACATATATACACACACACACAATGGCCAAACTTGGGAAATATTGAAATGTGCATCACATACTTGGACTTGGAGGTTATAGTATATATATCCTGTTGTCTAAATGGATTTGTAGTTCCTTCTTACTCACAGCAATTCCCCATATGGCATTGAGAAGCAAATTTTATCCTGTGAACCACACCGGCTTGGTATAATTATTATGTTGATAGGTGCTTCTACAGCCCAGTGTTAGGCTGATGGTGTAACGTGAGTAACACTGAGGTCAGGAATACCACTACCCACCTTAAAAAAAAATTAAATATATTATCATGTTAAAATTACAAAAGTTAAAAAAGCATGCAACTTAGTAGGTGTATTGGTGTATCATCCTATCTTGTCAAGGGAAGAAATGTGGAGCTGGTGCGTGCAACCAACAGGCCCTGCATCTATTAAGCACCTACAGGCCCACTGGGAACAATTAGCAGATTAAGAAGATTTCATTTCCATGTTATATTTTTTTTTAATGAAAATTTTTGCAAAACCCTTTTGATCCCTTTGGGCACTTTATAGATCCAACGTTGACATGGATCTAAGTTTGTTTTATTTTTCGTAGCTTAAGGATTTTTCATATATGCCATTATTCACATTGTTTCTTGACTTAGTAGGTGAGGGACTATCTCAAGGCAGGGTATCAACTTAAGCCTGTTGTTTTGTCATGTAACAAATCTGTTGTTAATTAGCAAACTATGCAGATTGCTTAATATATAGTAATTAATGTAGGCTTGCTCACTTGGCTATTGACTTTTAAATCGTAAAAAGTTGTATTCAATTAATTCGCCACAAATAACGACTTAATATATGCTTGACTTAGAAGTAGATTGATAATTCGCAACCCCCTCTTTTGGGCTACAGATCTAAGTCTGCTTAAATCATATTCATATATCATTCCAATTTCCAACTATATACCCTTTTGTACAATGTTGGGCTTAAAATCTCAGTATATGTTCCGCTATATATACACATTTTGTTTTCTCTTCTTTTAGTGACCTTTCATAGGTGGTGATACATACCATCAGAACTTGTGTAATTTCCCAAGTTATGAATACCCTTTAAAAATCATTTCGCCACCTATGTTTGCCAGGGGAAGATTCACTCAAATGGATGATAACTTGAACATGTTACAATGTCATATAGCCAAATCGCCAGTCTCATGCTCTTGCAGGCAATTGATATGCAATTTTACCATGTGTAAGTTACTTGATCACATTAATGTGACTCTACAGAATTAATACTTAAAAAGTTATGTGGTCCAGTCCTTACCCTCGTCTTCCATTTACTCTTAGCCCTTGGCCCTGTTTGTCTTTAACTTATTATTACCCAGGGGTATTATGGGTAATGTTCATTCTTTATAGATAAATATGTATATAGTTAATATTTAGGCGTGCTTATTCTTTACAAAGAAGGAAACTCTTTTAGTCAGTTAGTTTTACACATTACGTGCCTCTTGAGCTACTAAATATATGCTAGCTTAGGTGCTTATTTGAGCTTATTTTGCTCTGAAATATTTAAGGTCTGAACCTATCAGTTCCAACTTCCAAGTATGTGAGTATAACAACACATGAAATTGTACTCCTTCAATTTTCAAATCTGAGTCTAACAACTATGTTTATGTATATATTAATAGCAATATTGTAACCCATTTTTGGCATTTTCAGAATAAACAATATCGTAACCTTGTTTTGCACTTTCAGATTCAAGATTTAAGTACAATCAGCTATACCCATTAATATAACAGAATTAATATCCATTTGTGCTCTTTGGATCCAAACTCTAGTTCAATCAACTATGCACATAAACAATAAATACAAAGCAAAAATATATCTTGGACTCTTTGATTCAAAGTCTAAGTTCAATTAACTCTGCAAATAAATATAACAGCAGTAATATATCCTGGACTCCTTGGATTGAAAATCAAAGTTCAATCAACTGTGCACATGAATATAACAACAGCACTATATCATTGCACTCTTTGGATATAAAATCCAAGTTCATTCGACTTTGCACATAAATATAACGGCAGTAATATTAATATATCTTGGACTTTTTGATTCAAAATCAAAATTCAATCAACTACGCACATGAATATAACCACAGAAATATATCTTGGACTCTTTGGATTCAAAATCAAAGTTCAATCAAATATGCTCTTTTGCATTCAAAATCAAAATTCAATCAACCATGCACGTCAATATAACCACAGTAATATATCTTGGAACCTTTGGATTCAAAATGAATGTTCAGGCAACTATACACAACAATATAACAACAGTAACATATATTCACACTTTTTTGATTCAAAATCTAAGTTCATTGAAGTATTCACATGAATATAACAGCACCAATATATCTTTGCACTCATTCGATTCAAACTCTGAATTTATCAAAACCGATTATACCAGCTATACAGAATCAGTTGTCTTTTGTAGTCTTGGGGTATTTTAATATGAAAGTAACAAGTTAAGAACATGTATATGAGCAGAACCAAACATATTCTTGGATGCCAACAGAAATCGTCATATGGGAGCCCAGTGACATTGAATGGGGTTTGAGTGCAAGTTTGAATTCGCCTCTCTTTTGTGGATAAGATCTATCAAAAACACAAGATAAAAATCTGCATTCCTCTCTACTTGTCAATCCTGAAATACCAAGCTCGAGAAGAAGGTAACAACAACCCATAAAGGGTTATCATCAAATTGTGACCATTAGAATCCCTCTCATGCATCTCAAAACCTTTGATAACTGAAGCAACACCCTCAAAAAAGTCACCTCCCTCTTACTGGGAGAATCCTAAAGCAAGAGTATCGTCAAGGTCAACTCCCTCTTCCTAAGCAAATCCAACAACGCTATCACCAGTACTCATCACTACTCCCATCAACTACAAGCTTGGAATCAATCACTAATTCCACCAGCATAAGTTTTGAACCTAATCTCCAAAGTTAGGTCTTCCACACTCTTCTTCAATGCCAAACACTCCAAGACAAGAGTAAACATATCAAGAATACAACATGAAAGATCCACTCTCCATGTTTAAATACAAATTACAATGCATAAGACAACCTCCTAAGATTCACCAATAGCTTAGCATTGCACTAGCTATCACACCCAAGATCAATCCCTCTCTAGTACAATGTGCAAAATGTACAACCAATATTGTCCCCAAGGGATAACGCTGGAAGCTTCCTCCATCTGCAACAATCACTGAACTTGAGCAAGGTCGCCATTCTTGAAAACCCTTGCGTCACAACTCAACCAAAACAGATTGGCCAATAATCATCATTCTATCACAAAATGAATCAACGCCTCCCAAGCTCCAAAAATCAACAAACAATCAAATGGTTAAGCATGCCTAACATAAGCATCAATTCACTCCAAACAGTGACACACATTGGAACAAATCGGCCACCTATCACAAGTCCTCCAGGGCAGCACACTTACTGAAAATAGATGGCATACCAGCTATTAATGAAGTAGATAATCCACCTATCACAGGGGAGAACACACTAACATCCATTGGAAGAAATCAGCCACCTATCACAGGTCCTTCTATGCATCATACCCAATGAAAATAAATCCATACCAGTCATCAATGAAGTAGGTCTACAGCCTATCACAGGTGAAAACATTCTCTCTTCACAAGAGAAATTAGGGTTTCAACCCATCATACCCTTTACAGGTGTAAGTGCTCATCTCCAGCTCACTAGGGTTTCACCACCCAACAACCACTCTCAGGTTGAACAAATGAATTAACCAACCTTCAAATCAGAAAGAAGGCAATCTCAATCCAATCAGCTCTAATACCATGTAGAAATTTCAGAACTCTAACTTTTAATGCAATTTCTGAAATTTCACCTCAACATTGAGGTTTCCCGGATCTATTTCTTGCGAACTTTCAACCTTAGGGTTGAATCTGAAATATTAATTTATAGCAGCAATATTTCACTTCTCTTCAACCCAATTTCACAAGGCAGCCCAAAAAAATAACTTATAATAAAGTGTACCTCAATAACACGAAGTTATGGCCCTTAGGGGACACTTTCCAAGCGTACAACAGATTTGAAATGTCCTCTAACAACAGTAAATCTGCCCTCTTATCTTCTAGATATGTGTTAAATCACTTAACACCAATTCAGCTCTATGTTATGTCAAATCAGCATGCATAACCATGGTTAGAATCTCCTCAATCATGAAGATAACATAAGCTTAAAATCAAATCTACAAGTACACGAAATTTGGACACGTGGAAAACTTTATATATATATAAAAGATGAAGTACAAGCACATACCACAACTTTATCACAAAAGAAGGTACAAGTCAAGCTCTCCAAACCCTAGCTATGAAAACCATAAGAAGCACATACCACAACTTTATCACAAAAGCAGGTGCAGGTCAAGCTCTCCAAACCCTAGCTATGAAAACCATAAGAAAACCCTAGCCACCAACTCCTCCTAGCTGAGAATCACTCCAACCAAAATTGGTCACTCCACCAAAGATCCTCAACAAGCTAGCATACACATCGGAAAGTCCTCCTTGGCCTTTCACCAAGCTTATATCACACAAGCTCTCCACACTAGCATTCTTGTCTTCCTTAAGGTTTACAAACCCTAGCCATGTTGCATCACAAAAATGCATGCCAAGACAACTCTAGTGCTAACCTCCAAGTCTACATCTCCATCCTAGGGTTTGAGTCCTCAAACCCTAGGTCTTCAACTCTTGCATCAACACAAGTACCAAGACCTCCATGGAACATCCTAAACAAGTCTTCTTCCAAGCAAGGCATCAGACCAAGCTCAAAACTTATCAAGCTAGGCTCTCCATGATCTTTCCCTAGCATCCATGCATCACACAAGAACAAGGTTGCAATATCATCCAAGGCATTAGCTCTACAAGAAAAATCATCACTTCCTCTAGCGTCAAGTTCTTCTCTAGCATTTACTTTCATGGTAAAATCCCTAGCGTCTCACAAGAGCAAACCCTAGCATCCCACAAGAGCAAACTCTCCAAGAACATCCAAGACGCCTCTCTCTTCTTTATGTCTTCTCTTGGGTTTTACATCACAAACCATAACATCTTACTCCCTAAAAGACTCCTCCAAGACAATTACCAAGATAGAGTAAAGAACAATGATGATGTGTTATGAAAAAATCTCTTTCCTCCCCTTATATGCAATAGTTGAGGGAGGCTAACATAAAATAAGGACTTATGTCCATACAAGTAACCAACAAAGCAACCCCACATGGAGCACTCTAGAATACAAGGATGTAGAAGTGTCATACTAGGGTTTATCCAACCCCCAAGATGAAACGCCATCCAAACATATTCTCCTAGGGCTCAACGCCCCTCCTCCACAATGGTGCATTCTCCAATAACCTATTAGTCCCATGCTCCTCTTCCACAATGGTTTCCAAGTGTCCTCATGAAAGGCGATCCTCCTCTAATTGTGTGCCACATGTCCTCTCATGTGCTCAATGCTCCTCTCATGTGTGTGAACATGATTCTAATGCTCAAATACTTCTCCTCAACATATGTGTCCAAGTCCACAACAAACCTCCATGAAGTATGTTTCTCAGTCCAAGCATCCTCAATTCAAGTGTCCAACCACCAAGGTGTATGTCACATGATCCCATGCTCTTAGGGCTAAGTGCCCTCCTCCAAGTGCCTAAGTGCTCCTAGGTAGGTATCTCCTTAATAGAGCAATCGATTCCCCCATTATGTGCACCCAATGGATTAGTCAATCTACTGATTAGGATAGAAACCTTCTAGGTGTATGCGCTATGTTAGCACTCTCTCCAAGGTCAAGCATCCACCCAAATTGAAGTACCCATATGTCCAACAAGCGTCTCCAAGGGGTTAGGAGACCTAACGTTCTCCTAACAAGGTGAAAACACTTTGCAATAAAACATCTTCCTCTACCATCCCCTCCACTGCCAACTCCTCCAAAAGTATCCTTCACTAACCACTCAAGTGCCTCCTCCAAGACAAGCCTTCATTCTCCACCCTCCACTTAGCCATGGTATCAATCCAAACCAACAAAATGGTCTCCATGTCAAGGGTTCTCCGAATCTCTCGTGCTACTTCACCCATAACTAAAGATTGTGGTAGACGTATACCATGACATTAAGGCACCAAGATTATAACATGTATGAGGGTCATAATAAATTTAATGATCCTTGAGGTATAAGAAGCAATAGAGGGTGACAAGTTATAATAAATTAAATATTAATTGAAAATTTCTAACCTATTGCCTTTCTTGGTTTGTGTTTTTTCAAACACACTACAGTTGTGCTCACAACATGAAGAGCTACAAGTTTAGCTAAGCACTTGAATACCAAGTCTTTGTACATTTGGCACTCTTCTTCCATAGGTTGTCCACCAAACATCTACAATGAATAAGAATACAAAATGAAAAGACTTAAATTATATTTCCATACAATAACAAAATAGAATAGAAGGAAAAGACACTGAAATTTGAAACAAAATGAAACATAACTGGCATTCTACTCTTCCTGTCTCGAACAGCCATATTAGACCCAAACGTTACAGGGCTCATCCTATTGAAATTTCCATTCTAGGGAAATTAATGCAAATCTGAAATTTCACCTCTCTTACAAGAGGTTTCCCCGATCTACTCCCTATGAACTTTCAGAGTTATGGTTGATCTGAAATATTAATTTATAGCCGCATACTAAGGACAACATTTCACTTCATTTCAACCCAACGCACTAGGCAACTCAAGAGAAAGGATACCAAACACATGCCAACAAGTTTCAGCCCTTAGGGCACACTTTTCCAAGCATATACCTGATCTGAAAATCACTTTATTACAGCAGAAAATGTGCTCTCTTGTCTTCTAGTTATGTGTTAAATCACTTAAAAATTTCAGCCCTGTGTTATCTCAAATCAATATGAACAACAAGTGTTGGAAATCACCCAATCAAAAAGGCAATGCAAGAAGAAAATGAAATCTGCAATTAGACAATTTTGAACTGCTGGAAACTTCATATATATATATATAGAGAGAGAGAGAAGAAATTAAGTACATGTACATGCCACAACTTTATTACAAAGTTGGTACAAACTCTAGCTCTCCAAACCCTAACTAGGGAAAACCACGAAAACCCTAGCCACCACCAAAGATCTACAACAAGTTAGCATCAACACCAACAAGTCCTCTTTTGCTTCAACACTTATTTCTCATGCATGTTCTAGACGTCTCCTCTTCTCCTCCTCAATCAAGCATGCCAAGTAGCACTAGGGTTTCCGAAACCGTAGTCTTCTTCTCTCACAAGAGCTACAATGTAACATCCCGCTCTGGCGCACTGAGCGAACTTATTCTTTGAGGACACTTGCTCGCAAGTGATCCGGATTATTATGCTATTAAAACATTTGACGTTCATTATGATGCGTTATGGGTAGATGACATGTTGTTTTACTACATTGACATAGACAGGTGTTATTGACTCGGTTTTACTGAGTGTGCAAGGTTTTGGACCTTGAGGATGCAGAGGCATCAAGGGAACCCCTTGGACTTCGGATCGAGTCAAGGAGTGTGCCATTGGGGTTTGATTGTTTTACTGTGATATTAGTGCATCTGACTAGATGATATGATATCGATATGTTTTGACATGATTTGTTGATGATGCAGGCTAACGATAGCTTGTCGACTAGACTCACGTATGGAGTAAAGGGGTCACACACAACCACCAGAGATGTGAGGGAAAGGTGTGGATAGCAGCCTTGCCATAGCCTACTAGCACTCCCGCCGTGGCTCAAACTGTAGGTTAACGATTACCTAGTTCAAGAGGACCCACGATGTCGTGAGGGCAGACTGCGACAGTCGCTCACGATGATTCTAAGGGGCGCACAATAAGGCGGGGGCCTTATTCCTTAGAAGCCCTTAGTCTCCCACAAGTTCACCTGGCGGAGTGTTGACTCCAGGGGTTATTGATGTCTACCAATCAGTCAAGAGGCGAGTGGCACCCTTGGAACACATAGTGCGTCCTGAAGAGCACGTCGCGCAAGGGAACAGATGAGGCGAGTGGCACCCTTGGAGCACCTAGTGCGTCCTGAAGGGCATGTCGCATTAATGATGATAGAGGGATGAACCTAGATGGCCCTAAGACAAATAACAGGTTAAGAAATTTTAAAACAATTTCCCTAATTAAATGTCACCCAGTACAAAATCTAAGTTCTAAGTCTAAAATTTCGCTAGGGGTAAAATTATGTCTACCTTTTAAAAAAATAATAATAATTAAAAAAAAAACAAAAAACAAATAAATAGATAAAATAAAATAAAATAATAAAATTTAAAATAAAAACCACTTAAGTAATAATTATGGTCTTCATAAAATTTTGTAACATGAAGGGAGTAAGAAATTAAATTATT
>JZKD02S1675975.1:229006-243386 GCA_000966675.3 Picea glauca
TAGATGGCCCTAAGACAAATAACAGGTTAAGAAATTTTAAAACAATTTCCCTAATTAAATGTCGCCCAGTACAAAATCTAAGTTCTAAGTCTAAAATTTCGCTAGGGGTAAAATTATGTCTACCTTTAAAAAAATAATAATAATTAAAAAAATAAATAAATAAATAGATAAAATAAAATAAAATAATAAAATTTAAAATAAAAACGACTTAAATAATAATTATGGTCTTCATAAAATTTTGTAACATGAAGGGAGTAAGAAATTAAATTATTCACAAGAAATAAAATCTATGGATACAAAAAGTAAAGAGGGAATTAATTATTTTATCTTTTGATAATTTAAAAAGATACTAAATTAATGATAAAAGGGAAAAAGGGGTTATATTCCACACCTGCCTTTTTGAGTTCTAAGTAAAAGGGGAAAGAGGGAAAATCAAAAAAATAGGAAACTAGGGAAAGGAGGTAACATAAAAAGGAAAAAGGGGAACTTAAGGGAAAAAGTGGGAAGTCAACTTAGTAAAGAATCTACATTTAAGAGCTTTCTAATTTTAAACAGAATTAGCAATTTCATGATAGGGAAGGCCTTTAAAACCTGTAAGGGAATCTAGGGACACCTAGGAGTGATTCTAGGAGTAACTCTAGGTGAGTGAGGGAAATAAAGATAATTACCTAATTAAAGAAATTAATTTATGGAGGAATGTAGGGGATGCGGGACACTTGTACGGAGAGGAAATTTTAGGAAATTGTTTCTAAAACTTTAATTAAATGAGATTTTAGGAAAGAAAGGAAATTCAAGACTCTATAAAATAAAGGAAGGAGAGGGATGAAGGATCATCTTTTGTTTGCGTAACGTTACGCTGCAGAAATATCGACTTGACTGATTTACTTGTGGGAGTTGGGTTACTCAGCTCGGAGAGGAGTGGTAGCTCAGCCTTGCGAGGCAAGCTGGGAGCTAGACCAAACCTCGGGATAGTGTGTGTAGCACCTTTGCGGCTCGGGGGGCTAAGGGGGAAGAAGAGTACTCCTAGCATTGACTGAGAGGTACTGGTGAGGTCTCGACGATCGACGAGCGGGAGTTGCACGAAGCACGGGACGACATTCGAAGCGAGCGATCAGGCAATAGTACGCTCCTTTTATTTTGTAGAGTAGAATGCATTAGGACTTATGCTTGGATCTACATGTTGATTTGTAAATGGATTGGACGTTTAGATTGATAGCGGACCTATTTTTCTTAGCCTAGCTGATTGTCTAGTTGATTGATTTCCCATGGCCTTCGTCCCCGCATGACTCGCTAGCCCTGAGACCTTAAATGGTCAAAATCGATGGGAACCTGGGCTTGAGCATTGCTTATGTGTCCTGGAGGTCCTAACCATTGCAGGGTAGGACAGGCAGGTAGTCAGTCTTATTTTGTCTGTTGATTGTCGTTCTTTGCGTCCTAATGCTTGTTGTACTTGTTAGGCTGTTATGTGTTGTTGTGTGAGCTGCATGCGTTGTGTCGTCGTCGTGTTGCGACGCAGAGTATAATGTCTTTATTACCTTGGTACCCACGCACACACACAAAAAAAGCAAATTGCACTTGTTATGAGAGGTTGATGTCGTGACGAACAGGAGGTTTGTTACATACCTCCAACCTTCTTCTTCATGTGTGTCCTAGACGTCTCCTCTTCTCCTCCTCAATCAAGCATGCCAAGTAGAACTAGGGTTTCTGAAACCGTAGTCTTCTTCTCTCACAAGAGCTACAAGAACAATGCTTCCTTATCCTCCAAGGTTTATCTCAAACCCTAGCTTCTTTTCCTCCTTTAGGATGAAACCCTAACCCTAGAAAACCCTTGAACTTCTCCAAGAACCCTAACACTCCAAGAGGAAGAGAGATAATATGATGAGGAGTACAAAGAGAGAAAGAGGCTACTACACTACACTCCTCACATCTCTGACACAAGATGATGAATGAATAAAATATGAAAGGACTCTCTCATTCCTCTATTTATATGAGAGGTAAAGGAGGCCAACAAAATAAAGTGGGCCTAAACCTCTACAAGCAACTAAACTCTACACAAGTAGGCTCACAAGTGGAGCACTCTCTCTAGTAAGTCTTAGTGACACATGTCAAGCTCCAAGGTGAAGACATCCACAATCAAGGCTCCAAGGCATGAGCACTCCATGAGATGTGTCCAACGCTCCTCCACAAACCTCCAAAGTTCCAATGCTCCTCCAAATCCATGTGCTCCAAGACAAACAACGGACAATATTTCACTTCATTTCAAGAAAACACATTAGGCAACTAAAGAGAAAAGATATCAAACATATACCAACAAGCTTCAACCCTTAGGACACACTTTCCCAAGCATATACTAGATCTGAAAATCACTTTATTACAACAGATTCTACAGCAGAAAATCTGCTCTCTTATCTTGCAATTATGTGTTAAATCAATTAAAAATTTCATCCCTATGTTATGTCAAATCAACATGAACAACAACTGTTGGAAACTACCCAATCAAGAAGACACTGCAAACTCAAAATCAAATCTGCAATTAAACGATTTTGGATTGCTAGAAACTTCATATATATATATATATATATAAGAAATGAAATACACACATACCACAACTCTATCACAAAGCTAGTACAAACTCTAGCTTTCCAAATTCTAACTAGGGAAAACCATGAAAACCCTAGCCGCCACCAAAGATCCACAACAAGCTAACTTCAACACCGGAATGTCCTCCTTGGCTTCAACACTTGTCTCCCACAAGTGTCCTAGATGTCTCATCTTCTCTTACTCAATCAAGCATACCAGGTCGCACTGGGGTTTCTAAAACCCTGGCCTTCTTTTCTTACAAGAGCTACAAGTACAATGCTTCCTTATCCCTTCACGATTTATCTCAAACCCTAACTTTGCCTCGTTTAGGATGAAACCCTAACCCTAGAAAACCCTTGAACTTCTCCAAGACCCTTATAATCCAAGACAAAGAGAGATAATATGATCAAGAGTGCACACATGGGCTAGTGCACTACACTCCTCACATCTCTAACACAAGACGATAAATGAATAAAATATGAAAGGACACTCTTCTTCCTCTATTTATATGAGAGGTAAGGGAGGCCAACAATATAAAGCAAGGTTAAACCTCTATACAAGTATGCTCACAAGTGGAACACTCACTCTCCAAGAAACACATCACACATGTCAAGCTCCAAGGTGAAGATGTCCACAATCAAGGCTCCAAGGCATGAGTACTCTTTGAGATGTGTCTAACATTCCTCCTCCACAAGCCTCCTAAGCTCCAATGCTTGTCCAAATCCATGTGCTCCTCGAGGTCCACCACATCTGTGTGACCACTCCCTCAACCCAAGCATCCTCAAGTCAAGTACAAGCCTCCATGCAAGCAATCCAAGTGTGCCCATGCCATCTAAAGCTCAACGCCCTCCTCCAAAATTCCCTATGCTCCTCCAATGCAAGGCATCGTCTCAAGCAAGCAAGCAACCTCCATGTGCATGCTACATGAAGCCACCAAAATTGTCTATGACTCCAACGCCCCAAGGAAGAATGACACATAAGCATCCATACAAAGTCTAGCAACCACGAGCAAGTCAAATTCATTATGTCTATCCATCACGGAACAACCAAGTGTCATACCTACACCATGCACCCCACATCACATGAAGCACCCCTAAAAATAGTGTAAACACTTTTGGAGTAACCTCGAAAGCTAACACATGATTGGAATTCATCCATAACCTCAGCGTCAAATCTAAAACCACATGAATAAGAGAACGCAGGGTTGAGGTAGATCCTTATGGCATGAATGGAGCAATGCAGTGTATTGTCCCATCGATCATCAATCAACTGGAATATCAATAGTCGTTTGCCTAATCCCTCATCCCCCTTGTCCTCATAATAGGTACGGATAGCTTCCATGAACCTATCCATGGCCATATACAAGTATCCCAATGCAAGATTTTCCCCATCAACCAAGCAAAGAACCTTTACCAAAGGCTCACTAATGGCATACATCTCCTCCAGTCCTGCTTAAAAAGTCTCCTAGTACACTAACCCGGCTATGGAATGCCTATCCAATTTATGGCTTTATGAACTAGCATGCCAAAAATATGGAATAAATATTCTCCTCACCTCCACCATACAAATACGATGAGACTAAAAGGAAATGAAGCTAGAAGCGAAATGTGTTATTACAAGATGCACCAACTCCCTATTACCTATGAATTTTCTCATTAGGATAAGAACATGTGAATGATTACATATAATTTTTGTGATACTCCTAGTTGATTCAATGATATCCTTGATATAATATATTTGCCCATATCCTCTAAAATCAAATCAATGCAATGGGTGACACAAGGAGTCTAAGACAAGGTTGGATATCTCTCCATAAGCATCCTACCTGTAGCGACATAATTAGCAGTGTTCTATGTTATGACTTGGACAACATGCTAAAGACCTATCTCCTAGATGAAACCATCCAACTGTTAGAATATAATGGATGTGCTCGTTTTACCATAGACAATATCACTATTGTCACCCAACCATAGGCCGAAGCCACCCTCCAAGCACCTTAACCTTGACAGAGAATCACTCCGGAAGCAAACACTAGGCTAGATAGCCACACAAGCGGTAGCGCACCTTTCTCCAAGGATAGCGCACCAAACAAGAGCTGATCAGATAGTCCAAACCATAACCAAGAGATAGTCCAAGCCAAAACGGAATCTACTAGCTGCAGCAACTGCAACAGCAGCTCTCCTCCAAACATGCGCACAAAACTGGCTAACTGTAGTGCGCACAAGTGAGCTCTGCAGTTCTGAGAATGCCTGCCAGAATGAAGACTGGCCTCCTGTATTTATATTGATTCTGGCTAACTCCCTGGGCCGACTTCTCATTCTAGGTGCCTATTTAGTTATATAATATTTCTTCTGGCCGACTTCTTCTCTTGTAGGCTAATAACCTAACACCAATTATCCTCTTCAGCCGACTTGTCTTCTAGCGTTATTAGCCAACTCATTAGGGTTTCTTCTTGCTTCCCAGAATATTCTATTCTCGTCAGGTTTACACGTGGAGGTAAATACCTCCCGAAGCTACCATAATATCAACACTCCCTCCTAGCTAGGGAGGTAATTGAAGGTAATGGTCTTGAGCACAAACATACCATTCACCCGGTAGCATCAACATAGTCGTATAGACTATCTCATGATTAGATCATGAGCACCATCATCATTATCAGTGTTATCAACTGCATCATCTCTCAAAACCATACTCCATTTAAGTAATCAAATATGATGCTGGATAAGTCACTCACTCCATAGAGTGACACAAGAACCATTCTTCTAATCTGGACATATGTCCTAGAAGAGTAAATGTCCTGGACCATTTTCCGTCTGGGAAATCTCTGTCCATTGATCATCCATCTAGTTGATAATCATTTCCAATACTGTTGATAGTCTTCAAGGCAATCAGAACAATATCATTCAATAGAACACAACTGTGTCTATCCATAGTAGTACACAACCACAATCTAGTGGTACAATACCACACCAAGTAGCACAAAGATACTTGATCAATGACATATACTTGATCAAATACGACTATGTTGATGCTATCGGGTGAATGGTATGTTTGTGCTCAAGACCATTACCTTCAAATACGTCCCTAGCTAGGAAGGAGTGTTGATATTATGGTAGTTGCAGGAGGTATTTACCTCCACGTGTAAACCTGACGAGAATAGAATATTCCGAGAAGCAAGAAGAAACCCTAATGAGTTGGCTAATAACCCTAGAAAACAAGTCGGCTCAAGAGGATAATTGGTATTAGGTTATTAGCCTACAAGAGAAGAAGTCGGCCAGAAGAAATATTATATAACTAAATAGGCACCCAGAATGAGAAGTCGGCCCAGGCAGTTAGCCAGAATCAATATAAATACAAGAGGCCAGTCTTCATTCTGGCAAGCATTCTCAAAACTGCAGAGCTCACTTGTGCGCACTGCAGTTAGCCAGTTTTGTGCACTTAGATCTATTGTTGTTGCTTGGGAATGGTTTCCTGATATTCTTTCCAAGGGCACATCCTTTGCAAATTCCTTCATGTGTAGACTGCAATTCTGGTATTCCTTCAACCATCTTTTTGAGAAAAGGTAATGCTTGATAGTTAATATGAACGTACCTTCTGTGCCAAAGTTCATTGGGATTGACTTCATCATGTACAAGAGCTTCTTCATTTTGTTCTAGTAGTCTATATAGGTTTCCTTCACGGCTTCCAATAACCCTAGCATTCTCTATGTTGGATTCTTTATGCCAAGATAACACTTTTCCATCTACGAAAGCTATTTTGTTTCCTTTGTCTTCTAGGCAGGATATGGATACAAGATTCTTTTATAAACTAGGTACATATAAAGACATTGCTCAAATGAACATTGTTACCTGTTTTCAACTTGACGGAGGCTTGTCCAAATCCTTCGACTGGGTAAGTGCTTTTGTCTCCAAGCTCCACCTTGTACGATGTCTTCTTCTCATTTAGACTTGAGAGTCTAGCTTGATCTCCCGTCATGTGCCTAAAGGCTCCACTATCAATTATCCACATGTCATCTTCAATCGTTCTTGTGAGTGTTGAGTAGTGTAGATGATTGGTCTTTTCACTCATGACTTTGGTTGACTGGTGACTGGTCATGCCTTGATCCAAAACTTCAACTTTGTTTTCTGAGAGTGCCAAGAGATGCGTTGGACTAAGGCGCACCTGAATACCTTCTTCTTGAGCGAAATGTTCCATCACAAGGTGTTGGATCGGGGTTTAGGGTTTCTACAACTGCACCTGCTAGTAACCCTAGCGGCAGTGCTTTGGTGACTACTCCTGCTAGAAACCCTAGCGACAGTTCTTCAACGAGCTTAATATCCTTATGGCTATGCTTCCTTCCAGCGGTTAGACTGAATGAAGGAGGTGTGGGCCCATAACCTGTTAGAATATAATGGATGTGTTGTTTACTCTCACATTCCCAAGGACAAAAGGAATAAATTAGAACCCTCAAGAAAGAAGGGCATATTCGTGGGATATAGCGAATAATCCAAGGCTTATAGAATCTATATCCCGGAACAACATAAGATTGAAGTCAGCGGGACGTGACTTTCAATGAAAAGATGGCTTTCAAGAAATCCATAGAAGAGACCATAGAAGAAGAAGAGTATGAAGAGCCTATTGAAGAAGGCACATGTCTTCCAGAAAACCAGAATGAAGAAAACAAACAGCTTGATCATCCGATGCAACCATGTGAGACCATTGACTCAGATACTATACCTAAAACCAAAAAACCACCAGCTTGGCTTGAGGCTACCTTGTAAGAAGGAGAAATACTTAAGGCTCCAGATGGGACTTTCAGAAAAAGTAAGAAGCCCAAAAGATTCTCAAGCTATGCAGCATGTATGACAAAGATTCTAGATGAAGAACCTACCACGTTTGAAGAAGCAGTTCAAAAGAAACAATGGAAAGAAGCTATGACAGAAGAACACCAATCTATCATGAAAAATGATGTATGGGAAATTGTGCCTAGACCTAAAGAAAAATCAGTGGTAACTTCAAAATGGGTATATAAGATCAAACATGCAGCAAGTGGAAGCGTGGATAAATATAAAGCAAGGTTTGTAGCTAAAGGGTTCTCCCAGAAGGAGGGAGAAGACTATGACGAAACATTTGCTCCGGTTGCTAGATATACTTCCATTAGAGCTATCATATCTCTTGCCGCTTCCATCGGATGGAGTTTACATCAGATGGATGTAAAAACAGTTTTCCTCAATGGAGCAATAGAAGTATATATTGAACAACCTCAAGGGTTTGAAGTACATTCCAGAGACACTCATGTTTGCAGACTAAAGAAAGCTTTATATGGACTCAAGCAAGCTCCAAGAGTTTGGTATGCCAGAATGGACAACTATCTAACGAGACTTGGTTTCTCCAAAAGTCATGTAAATCCAAATCTTTACTACAAAGTCGTGGACAATTCGCCTGTAATTCTACTACTATATGTTGAAGATCTATTCATAACAGGTGAACAGTCTCTCATCATCCAATGCAAAAAGGAACTAGCCTCTGAGTTTGATATGAAAGATCTTGGTCTCATGCATTACTACTTGGGACTAGAAGTATGGCAGAAGCATGGTGAAGTATTCCTTAGACAAGGAAAGTACGCAATAAAGATTCTTCTGAAGTTTGGAATGATGGATTGCAAATCCATGGACACTCATATGACCACAGATATAAGAAAAGTAAGAGACTCGGATTCTGATCCAGCAGATCCTTCACTGTATCGACAATTGATTGGGTCATTGATGTATTTGGTAAATAGTCGACTAGACATTTGCTTTGTCGTGAACACACTAAGCCAGTTCCAGGTGGAACCTAGACATGAGCATTGGATAGCTGCAAAGCATGTTCTAAGATACATTCGTGGGACAATAAACTATGGTTTAAGATATACCGCATCCAGTGATATACAGCTTCATGGATTCACAGATTCAGATTGGGCAGGAAGTGCAGAAGACAGAAAGAGTACTTCAGGAATATGTTTCAGCTTGGGCTCCGCTATGATATCTTGGAGCAGTAGGAAACAAAGGTCTGTTTCACTCAACACAACAAAAGCATAATATATCGCAACATGTTAATCATGTACAGAAGCAATATGGCTAAGAAAGCTAATCTCTGATTTATTTGATCAGGTTCCAGATTCGACCATAATACACTGACAATCAGAGTTGTATAAGGTTATCAGAACACCCAATGTTTCATGAATGGTCGAAACATATTGAGATCAAATACTACTTTATTTGAGATAAAGTCTAGGAAGGAGAAGTAAAGCTCTAGTATATCCCCACAGATGAGCAGACAGCAGATATCCCGACAAAGCCTTTGTCCAAAATAAAGTTTGCATATTTTCAAGAAAAAATGGGGATCGTGGAAATAACTCCCTTAGCTGAAAGGGAAGAAATGACTCTCCAGGTTGGGAGGGAGCACTGACATATTATTGAATTGAGGGCAGTCATTTTCAAGTTTGAAAAATGGTTCAACTTGGGCAATTCCTTTCCAGTTCAGAAAGTGGTTTGAGATTTCTGACGGACAGGCATTTTCTAGTTCGGAAAATGGTCCAGAGCGAACGATCATTTCTGTAATGAAAATGGTTCGATGGATTGTTGATGTACCATAGACAGCGATTTCCCATTGTGGTTAACATGGGTAATGGTCTAGGGTCGTCTCTCTTCTTGAGGGTTACTCAAGAAGACTGGCCCGCCTCGTCGGACAGCGATTTCCCATTGTGGTTAACATGGGGAATGGTTCGTTTTGGAGGTTGGTGCAGGACAGTCATTTCCCTTGGAAATGGTCCAGACAGTCATCCCTTAAGGCAGATTCATTCTCTCCAAGTTGCACTTTGTTTAGTGTCGGAGGAATGGCCCAGGGTGGGGAATGGTCCAGGTTCAGCAATCAAGGACAAACATTCCTTAGGGCAGACTCATTCTCTCCAGGTTGCACTTTGTTTAGTGCCGGAGGAATGGCCTGAGGTGGAGAATGGTCCAGGCTCAGAAATCAGGACAGTTATTCTTCCTTGCTTGAGAAGAATAGTCCAGATAGCCCATCATTGATGTTCTACTCTGAGGGCAGATGCTCTTTCAGATCTCACAGATGTGAGTGAAAGAATGGCCCAGATGATTCAATTTATATCATAACAATATTTTTCTGTGCAGGTTGATATCAGATGATTGTTATGGAGACAATAGAGATATGCTATTGTGGTGGATATGTTCCACTGTCTGTGGCTATGTGTCACGGTTTGAGTAGTTGTGTACTGCTATGGATAAATACAGTTGTGTTCTATCAGTTGACTTGTACCAGTTGTCATGGAGATTATCCAGTTGGATAATAATGACAGTGCTCGTGATGCTACCAGTTGAATGGTATGTTTGTGCTCAAGACCATTATCGGTTATACCTCCCTAGCTAGGAGGGAGTGTTGATATTATGGTAGCTTCGGGAGGTATGAAGTTTGAACCTCCATTGTGACCTTTTGACAAGATTAGAATCTTCCGGAAGAAAGAAAAGAAGTGAACGTAACCCTAGAAGAGATGTCGGCTGAGAAGAGATAATTAATTTGAAATAATTAGTACCCAGAATGAGAAGTCGACCCAAGCAGTCTGCTAGGATTACTATAAATACAGGGCGCCAGTCTTTCATTTGACACACTTCTCAGAATTACAGCAAGTCACTTGTGCGCACTGCAGTCTGGCAATATTGTGTGCAAGTTCTAGAGAAGGTGTTGCGCCAGTTTTGGGTTGGACTCTCTGATCAATTTTGGTTACTTCTTGCTTGGTGCATCAGCCTTGTTTAGCTATTGGATTGCTACCAGAATTCTTCTATCTGTCAAGGTCCAGGTGCTCAGAGGGTGGCTTCGGCCTATAGTTGGGTGACAATAGAGATATTGTCTATGGTAAAACGAGCACATTCTAACAACTTATGGGCCCACCACGCTTCCACCTTGTAGTTGATCTCTTAATTGAGAGATTCTCACAAAGTATGATGTTATGTTGTCATCATCATTCATATTCATGTCACGGAGCTCATTCTTCAGACTCGTAACTTGTCCAAAGTTTCTGATCAAGAAGAGATTTGTTAGGGCATCATACATCTTCTTCGATGAGTCAAGATGGGAGATGTAGGGTATCAAGTGGTCTTTTATAGAGTCCACTATAATACTCATGGCATTGATGTCACTGTCTTTGAACTTCTCCATAACCGCAACGTTCTACGGTTCCTTCTCTTTTCCTTCTTCAAACTCTGGTTCCACGATCTTTCCTTTCACGATATCCAACACTTTATTCTTGGCAAGGATGAGGTCAATCCTTGTCTTCCACGCTCTGAAGTTAGAAGCTCCATCTAACTTGTTTTCTGACTTCATAGAGTAATTCATGACTGCTTTGACTTGCTCAACCCTAGATTTGACCAAAAACTCAAACTTGACGTCTTGGCATGCTGAGAGTACCAAGACATGCGTTAGGCTAGGGCGCACTGGTCTATCCAGAAATTAGGTCAATATCTTCACTTAAGGTGCCTCAACGAGAGGATTAGGGTTTCTGCAACTGCACCTGCTAGTAACCCTAGCGACAGTGCTTTGGTGAGTACTCATGCTAGAAACCCTAGCGGCAGTTCTTCAATGAGCTTAATATCCTTAAGGCTATGCTTCCTTCCAACAATTAGACTGAATGGAGGTGTGGGCCCATAACCTATTAGAATATAATGGATGTGCTCGTTTTACCATAGACAATACCACTATTGTCACCCAACCATAGGCCGAAGCCACCCTCCAAGCACCTTAACCTTGACAGAGAATCACTCCGGAAGAAAACCCCAGGCTAGATAGCCACACAAGAGGTAGCGCACCTTACACGTGGAGGTAAATACCTCCCACAGCTACCATAATATCAACACTCCCTCCTAGCTAGGGAGGTATTTGAAGGTAATGATCTTGAGCACAAACATACCATTCACCTGGTAGCATCAACATAGTTGTATAGATTATCTCATGATTAGATCATGAGCACCATCATCATTATCAGTGTTATCAACTACATCATCTCTCGAAACCATACTCCATCTAAGTAATCAAACATGATGTTGGATAAGTCACTCACTCCATAGAGTGACACAAGAACCATTCTTCTAATCCAGACATATGTCCTATAAGAGTAAATGTCCTGGACCATTTTCTGTCTGGGAAATCTCTGTCCAATGATCATCCATCTAGTTGATAATCATTTCCAACATTGTTGATAGTCTTCAAGGCAATCGGAACAATATCATTCAATAGAACACAACTGTGTCTATCCATAGTAGTACACAACCACAATCCAGTGGTACAATACCACACCAAGTAGCACACAGATACTTGATCAATGACATATAATCATAATCAGTGGAACACATCCACCACAATAGCATGCATCTACTGTCCAGAGACAGACAGTCTCCATAACAATCATCTGATATCCACCTGCACAGAAAACATTGTTATGATATAAACTGAATCATCTGGGCCATTCTTCCACTCACATCTGTGTGATCTGGAAGAGCATCTGCCCTCAGAAAGTCGAACATCAATGATGAGCTATCTGGACTATTCTTCTCAAGCAAGGAAGAATAACTATCCTGAATTCTGAGCCTGGACCATTCCCCACCCTGGGCCATTCCTCCGACACTAAACAATGTGTAACCTGGAGAGAATGAGTTTGCCTTAAGGAATGCTTGTTCCTGATTGCTAAACCTGGACCATTCCCCACCATGGGCCATTCCTCCGGTACTAAACAAAGTGCAACCTGGAGAGAATGAATCTACCCTAAGGAATGACTCTCCGGACCATTTCCAAAGGAAATGACTGTCCTGCACCAACCTCCAAAACGGATCATTCCCCATGTTAACCACAATGGAAAATCGTTGTCCGGCGAGGCGGGCCAGTGTTCTTGAGTAACCCTCAAGAAGAGAGACTGCCCTAGACCATTCCCCATGTTAACCACAATGGGAAATCGCTATCTGTGGTACATCAGCAATCCATCGAACCATTTTCATTGTAGAAATGACCATTCGATCTGGACCATTTTTCCGAACTAGAAAATGTCTGTCCGTCAGAAATCTCAAACCACTTTCTGAATTGGAAAGGAACTGCTCATCCTGGACCATTTTTCGAACTGAAGAATGATTGTCCATAAATCAATACACATCAATGCTCCCTCCCAACCCAGGAGTCAACTCTTCCTTTTTCAATAGGGAAGTCATCTCCACGAACTCCAGCTTGAGTACGCAAACTCTTCTATCTTAGATAAAGGTTTTACCAAAATGTCTGCTTATCTGCTCATCTGTGGAGATATATATTTGAGAACCACTTTCTCCTTTCCGGACTTCATCACGGAGAGTGTAATGCTTGATCTCAATGTACTTTGGTCTTTCTGGAACACTGGTTTTCTCTGAAGGCTTCATATAGCTCTGATCAATATAGTGTGTTATTATTGGATTCATCTTTTGTTCCCCATTAGCTCATAACATCGTGGCAAGGCTCAAACTGGAACATATCCATGTGGAACTTCTTTTGTCATCATGAGATCTTTGTCATGGATTGGCAATCCATCATCCTGATCTTCTGAAAGTATTCACCACGCTTTTGTTATGCATTGGAGGTTCTCTACCAAGTTGTCTTCTTCCATCTGCATACAAGGGTCTCTTTCTGGTATACCTCAAAGCATTGAGGTTGCTCTACATACGCTCTTTGTTCAATTATTCTGGAGAACATTCTTTGCATTTATCTGATGTCAATTCCAACCTATGGATGATATAATGGCTCATGTAGAGATATATCTGGTTTACTGGAACAAGTAATCATCATAGTCTTCTCCCTCCATCTAGGATAACGTCTAGTTCTGGATCTCGCAATACTTACATTCATAAGTCTTTCATACATTGTTCTTCATCACAACTTTCAGTACCTCTGCTTGATTGCTTTTTAGTGAGTTCATATCAGGCTGGTAATCTTGTGATTCTCAATACAATGACTGGTTGTTCTGGCTTTTCTTTCTTTCTTGGAATCTTCAAGTTCTTCCTCATGTTTCTCTTTAGATCTTGGGTCCATGGAGTTTTCTATAGATTCCATGCTCTGAAGATTCCAACTTCTTCCTTTCATAGTAGGATCATGGATGTGGATGGATAACAAGGGATACTTTAAGGCTTCTTTTCGAAGAAGACTTGTTCTAAGGTAAAACTGAACATGTACTGTTTTTCATGGCTGCTACCATATATATACATTATCATCTTCAATGGATCATAGGGTTAGCTCCCTCTTAATCCTTGCTTCATGTATGAATGCATGCTCTTGTTTTGGTAATATATAATCGGATCCCTCCATCTAGGAGAGTCCACGCTTCCATCTACATCCTTATTGCCTTCTGCAAGGTGTTACAGATCTTTTTCCAATTTCCTCTTGATTGCTGACTTCTTTCTATCTTTACTTCTTCTAGGTTTCTTTCTGATTTCGGCTTATCTTGCAACTTGTCTTATAGTCATATTGATAGCAGTCCTTATCTTGTTGTTCTTCCATAAGTATAGTTTCTCTTTGAACATATTATCTTCTAAGAAATAGATATACAAGATATGTACCGAAAAACATGGTGTGTACAAGAACTATGAAGAGTATTTGTTAGATTTCTAGGGTAAAGATGAAAACAACAGTCTCTTTTCAATTTTAAGCAAGACAACTCAGATCAGGGGCATAGACAGCATATATATAAATAGAAAACAAGAACAATTTTCAAGTCATAGGCAATTATACCAGTTCTATGAATACAACAGAGATCTAG